>JAYESA010000011.1:50337323-50374823 GCA_036927795.1 Iris macrosiphon | reverse complement strand
CATTTCTGGTGGCATGGGATGAAGAGAGAGATTGCAAGATTCATGACGAGATGTTTAGTTTGTCAACAAGTCAAGGCTGAACAACAGAGGACTGCAGGACTATTGCAGCCGCTTCCCATTCCCGAGTGGAAGTGGGAACACATTACCATGGACTTCATCACAGGATTCCCGCGGAGCCCTAGCGGGAAGGATGCAGTTTGGGTTGTCATAGACAGACTCACCAAGTCTGCACATTTTTTGCCCTTCAGAGTTGGGCAGTCCACGGAGATATTAACTGACATGTATATAAGACAGATAGTACGACTACATGGAGTGTCTGTCAGCATCGTATCGGATCGTGATTCCAGATTCACGTCATATTTTTGGTGGAGTATGCAGGAGACCCTAGGAACTCGTCTCAAGTTTAGCACTGTATATCATCAACAGACTGATAGCCAGTCAGAGCGCACGATACAGATGGATATGTTAAGAGCGTGATATGTTTTTGTGCATGATTGATTTTGGAGGAATCGTGGGAGGGCCATCTACACTTGGTGGAATTTTCCTACAATAACAGCTATCAGGCTATCATACAGATGGCACCTTATGAGGCACTGTACGGCAGAAAATATAGGTCACCAATATATTGAAGTGACGTGGGAGAGCGTCAGATACTTGGTCCAGAGTTGGTGACATAGACAGTGGAGAAAGTCAAGCAGATTCAGAGCCACCTGCGTGCAGCACAGGACAAACAGAAATATTGGGCAGATGCTCACCGCAGACCATTGGAGTTCAAGGAAGGTGACTATGTATTTTTGAAGATATCGTCGACTCATGGTACCATCAGATTCGGAGGCAGAGGCAAGCTGAGTCTGAGGTTCATCGGACCTTTTGACATCTTGGAACAAGTTGGCAAAGTGGCTTACCGTCTTGCATTGCCTCCAATATTAGAAGGAGTGCATGATGTATTTCATGTATCGTAGTTGAGAAAATACGTGGCAGACCCTAGCTACGTGCTTGATCATTCAGAGATTACAGTCGGGCCCAGTCTATCTTACGTAGAGCAGCCAGTTGAGATCCTCGATCACAGCGAGAAGACTTTGAGAGGGCAGACTATTCGACTGGTCAGAGTTGCATGGAAGCATCATTTGTCAGGCGAGTCTACCTGGGAGCGCGAGGATTCCATTCGACAGCGGTTCCCATATTTATTTGAGGAGAAAGGTACGAATTTACGTACCGCATTTGATTACTAGCTTATTTTTAAATTCTCTCAGCTATTATCGTACTTTACTTTTAATTTCGGAGACGAAAGTTTTCTAAGTTGGGAAGGATATAAACCCTCTCGATTAATTCTATAGATAGTCAAGTATGGATTGGAAAATTCTGGTTTAGCAGCAGATGTTTGAGGTTTAGAGTAGAGTTGCATATGTCTGTTATTTATTAAATAGACCCTTGGCGCGTCCTACCATTGTTGATTTATTCGGAGCCCAATATCAGCCCATAAATTCCATCGGACTATTGTACTTCTGACTTGACTCACCAATTTAAACACTGGACTTTTCCGTCAAACAAAATCAAATCCATTGTGCCTTAAATTAATCGCACAATTTCCCGTATCCTAAATCCCATAATTTAATTTTGTGTCGGACACCTGTGTCGTTACCTTCAATTTTGAGATACCAAATTAACCCATTGAGCCGGACCAACTAAAGGGTCCAAGACTGACTCCAAGCCCCCACCATTTTTGACCTTTGCGTCACTTCCAAATTCTGATCCCAAGTGCCCCCACTTAATTTAAAAGTGCGGAACAGTTTAATTCTATTTAAATCGGGGATACCTATTTTAATCCCCAATTAAATCCCAATGCCCTTTTAATTAAACCCATGCCAAACACACAATACTCCCTCACCATACAAAATACCAAACATAATTTCCCCCATATTTTTTGCATTATTTTATGTGTTTGTGCAATTAACCAAATTTAAGGGGCTTAGTTGCAATTATTGAATTAGGTGTCCTCACCTCATTGGCCAAGGCCAAATGGAGAGGCTACCCATCTTTGACCGTAGTCAAGAACCACTCCCCCTCTCATTTGTATGAAGAAACATTTTCCTTTATGAGAAATCCTCACCACACATTTGAAATGGGTCAATCCCCACCATCCAATCCTCACACCCCTCCCTATATAATGTCTCCTTCTCCCCTCTTCCCAATGCAGGCCCTAATCCCCATGCCTTGAGAAACCCCCACCCCATTTCTCTCTCCTTCCCTCCTCTCCATACGTAGCCTACTTCTTCTTATTCTTCCTTTCTTCTTCTTCTTTTTCCTTTTATCTTCTCCTTCTTCATCTCCACTTTCTCTATCCCCTATGGGATGACTCGGACGACTCTAACTCCTAGTCCGAAGTCGCATACGTCCACCCCGAGCTGGCGGCGCACCCGATCGCCCGCTTTCGGAAACCCGGCTGGAACCTGCCATGGTAGGATCTCGTCCCGGTGGAGCCGGCTCCATTGTTAGTATCCGTCGAGTGGGAATCGCGCCGGAAGCGATCGAGGACCGGAGCGGGTCCGGATACTCTCCTGGCCCGGTGTCAGAAGGCCTTGGCCGCGAGCCCCGCCATGCCGCTGGACTTCAGGTCCGGTTCCGCCTCTAGATCCGAGGAGGCGTCGAGCTCGATGGAGAAGATCCTGACCTTGGAGGTGGCAGAAAGGAAGACGAGGACCATCGACGATGATGTCAGCGGAGGTTGTGTAAGCAAGGGAGGTGGATTTTATCAGCAGCCATCGCGTTTCAGAATCTCAGCTCCTTCTCCGACGTGCCACCCCATGACAACCTCAACTCCCTCTTCATCATCCTTGTCTTCATCATCACCTTCGCCATCTCCACCTGACCCGGCCGAGCTTCCTCCTCCGGCCGAGCTCTATTACTTCCTCCACCGTCATGTCGCCACCTCGGCTGCTGCCACCAGTACCGACCCTACTCCGGCCATCACCCCCTCCGGCCAGCAAAACCTCGTCGAGGTATACGACTCCCTCCCCCTCTTTATGTGGTTATATATGGTTTTGTGTTTTAGCTAGGGTTTATGTATATTTAATGTTTTGGTGTAAATGTAGTATAGTATAAATGATCATGTGATAATGATAGGTGATTAGGGATTAATGTGAGTTAGGGTTTATTCTTTATAAGTCCTTAAAAATGAAATTAAAAGATATGCATGGAATTTTAGGGTTATGAATACTTTAAATATTTATTGATTTAGGTTATGCGTTAATATACATTGATGTTGGAAATGTGATATAATGAGGAAGAGGCCAAAATGCCATGGGACATTTTTATGGCCTGATACATAATGTCATATGAAATGTGCTCAATTGATTGAGTATATGACGCGATACCTAAAGGTTGATAAATTATTAAGAGAAAAATAATAATAATAATTTTAATCGAGGAGACATTTTTATGCAATAACAGTGATTGTATATATTCGAGGGTTTAGATAATTAATAATAATTTATTCGAGGATGATGTTTAAAATATGCGAGATAACGTCTGTAAAGACTAGGGGAAAATCGGAGGATTACACGTACTTGAACTACTGAACATTGTGATGAATATAGAAGGATTGAGGATTGGGTTGATGATATTTTACAGAGGACTAGTTTGATTTGATGTAACGTACTAATGGTCAACCTTGGTCAACCCTCTAGCGTCTTGACCCTGTGAGTTATAGCCGAGTCTGAGCATATGAATAGACGTGTGTCACATCCCTGTTTGTCGCATGATAGTTTATTGATGTAGTTTGTACCTCGTCTCTAGGTACTACGGGACCTGAGGACTTGGACGTGGTATCGGATCTCCGTCATCAGCAGCCGGACGCAGGCAAATGTACCTTGCTACCCTGTATTTTAGATTACAGATATTTATTGTTTCTTTATGTATATTATGCGCGTATTTTGGTTACGATCGATACTTCGCGTCCGGATCACAACCGGGTACAGACGTTCGTTGTAACATCTTGGAATAAATGTTATATGTTCGTAAAACCTCGATGTACGTACCTGAGTATATCGACACCCCAGGATACACTCATACACTATGATCGTGCCAGATTCCTGTATCCTGATACTGACATCATGACCAGAGACTGGAATGACCTTAGGGTCGCGTCTATTGAGTTATTTCTGTGTGTCGAGACTGTTAGATAGAGGTTCAGGCTTAGCGCACCATCGTTGGCCGATTGGGAAGGGGAAGATAGTTACTACACGTTTGGGCTCCTCTGCACGCGCTTATATATATGTATATGTATTGTATCTTTAGTGATCCTGTATCTAGTGTAGTTGTATCACCCGTGTGACTCTTTGCCCGGAGCTGCGGTACGTCCTGTGTGTTTCCGTGTTCGGAGCTACGGTTTTATTTTGGACAGCCCACGCGTCGAATATTATCTTTAAACTGTGTCACACTTGTTTGGTTTTAATAGATTACCCTGTCGTTGTACTTGTACTTTCTGTTATACTTGGCATGCTGTATTTTTGTAGCTTCTTACGTCCCTCTGAGGACCTGGTTCCCTGCCAGTTTTGTAGCATAGACGATTACGGAGCATTTGGAGTTGCTGATGGAGTGGCATGTCTTGCGGGCACTGTACCAGGTACTCATATCATTTCCACCGGCATTATGGTTACTTTATTCTTATTGATTATTCATCTGTTGATGTAGCCTAGTATTTGTAGACTCATCTCTTCTCGAGTCTATTCGAGTTTGTGTATTATTGGGCGGTCGACTTTAGCACATATAACTCTTTCTTGTATACTGCTTTACATTATGGATTGAGATATAGAGGTTTACATTTATAGGATATCTAGATAGTGCCCTTTATATTTTACAGCTTATACGTATTTGAGTCAGACCAGAGTCTGGTCGAATGCGTAGCTGGCGTGTCACGTATTCCTGGTCCTACGTATTTTGGGACTGGGGCGTGACAGTTGGCAAGATTTCCCCTCCTCCAAGCAACTTTGTAAGGTCCAAATTGCCACCATTGATTAATTATGAAGAGTAATTAAGAAGGGGTATAATGGGAAGTCTCTAAACTAATAAAATTTAACTCTAATCCTTCTAATTAGTTAGTGGGCATCGGTTTATTGTGCTTGGTCCATGTTAGGCTCTATAAATTGTCATGACAAGTCTAATTGGTTCACTAGTGTCAAGTCTAACTAATAGGCTAGTCCACTAACTAGAAATAAATAATACAAGGCACACAAAAAATATATAGCAAGATATAAATAATAATAGTCATTAAAATTAAATATTTGCAAATTTACCAAAATATCCTCATCTAGAAATGTGGTAGTGACATCGGTTGACGGAGAGGCCGTGTGACATACTTGTTCTTCTTTCTTTTGGACTTGGAGGTAGGCGGCCTTGTTAACCAGGTCATGTCCTGGATAAGGTCTGGGTGAACCCACATGACTTTGCCTCTTGGAGTAGCGAGGGGAACCAACCCATTTGCCTGGGCTGGGGGGCGGTTAACAACCTCCATGGTTTCCCTAGGTATGGGGACGATACCATCTTGGGCCTCTATTGTCGAAAAAGAGGCAAACTGGAGGGATACCATGTTTGCAGTGACAGTTTTATCTTCGTAGTCCAAAGTAAAAGCTTTGGAGTCGATCATTCGTTGTATCTACCTTTTTAATATATAACAGTCACGCGTAACGTGATGGACATATTGATAGTAGTCGCAATATTTGGGGTTGTCAACCTTGCCTGCTTTATCGGATCGTTTGATGTCAGGTAGCCAAAGTTTGTTGCCCTTTATCAATACTTCGAAGAGTTCCATGATATTATTATTATCAAAGGAGTAAGTTTTCTGTACTCTTGGCGTCTCCGTTGGCTTAGTGACGGGTGTGGTTAAACTCTTAGACAGGTTAACCGTCAGGGCCTGTTTTCCTTTACTATCACGACTGTTGGTAGCAGTGAGAGGATGCTTTCCCTTGTCTTCAAAGTTTCGAATCCCAAAAAGCGGGCGTCTTTCAGTCTCTTTTTATCAACAGCGACATTTGTGATAAATTCCATCCAATTGTTGAATGAACCAGATATCGTCCAGAGTCTTATTGCTGGTAGAAGGTTCTTTTAGCACGTATCCATTAACGAGGATTCGAGGATGCTGAAAGGAAATTTTACTGACCCTGTCGGAAGCATTCGATGTAATCCATGCAAGTTTTCTGTCCCCTTGGGTAATATCCATAAGGGAGAAAATAGTCATATCCATCCCTCCTTCATAGAATCAGGACAGAAAAAGGGACTTCAGGTCCTCGAAGGTTGAAATATACTCATCTGGTAGACTACAGAACCACTCAAACGTGATTCCAGATAGTGCTCGGATGAACAAGTTGGTGTGTAAGGCGTCATCCCGAGGTAGGTGACCCGTTGTAGATTGGAAGTATCTCATGTATTGAAGGGGTGACATCTTTCCTTCAAATATAGTCAGAGATAGTAGCTTATGGAGGGTATACCCCGTTATCCCACTCAGGAAGATAGGGCTACCATATCCCAAGCTTCTAGAGCCTGTCTTAGTTATCTCGAGCATCAACACGGGCATGCAGGTCTGTAAGAGTCTCTTGGATGTCATCTGGCAAAAGACCGGCATAGGATCGAGGTACGGTCTGACTTCTTGGGATATGATGATCAGATCAGGCATTCCAGATTCCTCGTTAGTCTATTTATCTCGGTTGGATCACCTTGGGGCTTGTTGGTTTGTCGGGACTAAGTTTTCTCTGAGCTCCAGTACTGTATGGATTAGAATCTATATTGAGGTGCTCAGAGTCTGCATCATGGCTTTGAGCGCTTCATGGCGTTGTTCGGTACTGGACTCTATGCCATGCTCGTCTCCCACCATGCATACTGGCATTACGTGGGATGAGTAGAAGGGTAGGTGGATGCCTCACTTTCAGTCCTAGATGTTTGAGTCTCGCTATCCTCAGGGAGAATGGGCATTTTAGCGTTGTCTTTGGAATAGGAGGATTGCTACCCCCAGTCTCGATCACGGGCTCAAGTTGGAAGGTACGACCACCCCTTGTTAAGCTGTCTTCTGTTTTCAAGGATTCATTATCCTTCTGGAAGACAGGGTTGGAGTGGAACACCAGGGGACTGCTACCCCCAATCCAAATTAGAGCCTTATTCGGGAAAGTGTGGCTACCCCCAACCTTTGTTCTTGAACGCATGCCTTGGAACACCCCCCACAGTAGGTACATGGTTGCTACCCTGTGGATGGCTTCATGATGCGCCGAATGACATCCTTAGGTTAGGTGAGCTTTTCTTCAAAATTTCTCCAAGGGAGGAGATCTCCATATTGAGTAACATGAAGCGATGGGAAATTCCTCCTCATCGTGCGATAATTTCCTGAGATATCGTCGGGTTGGTGTCGCGATTTTCAATCGCTGAAACACACAATTTTATTTTTAGCGGTCCTGGTGCTTGACTGCAACAACAGTTGATGACGATACTCGCACAAGTATGTCCATGAGGGGACAATACTTGTGCAAGGGTGGCTTCTCTCGTCTTACGCATGTGACCATTCACGTTTCGTAAACCAGACAATAGAATCTTCACTTTTACCCCATTTTATGTGTTCGGGCAACCCTTGAGCATAGAGATAAAAGAGAAGATTTTGCTCCCTGGCCCAGTTCTACTGCAGAAACTGCAACCTGATCATTGGTGGAAGGCTTGCTGCGAGATGGACCCTTCTTATACGTACAGCCAAATCAGGCGAATTGGTTTATTCTCACAGTATTTATTTCCCGACTTGGTTTGAGTGCAACTACAACGTCTAAGTTGGCTCAGAAATATTTCAAGGGTCGACCCATTTCCGGTGCATGAGTGGTTGGGTCTACCTTATACATTCTTCCGTCAAAAGAGCGCGTGATAAGCAGTGGCACATAATTTTGAGAGGCTGACTACGCAGCCCATTGAGTGCGCATGGCTCGGGTTAGTTTTTGTTTCCTTGAACTAACGCTCCTAGGCGCATAGTACAGGGAATCCCAGTTAGGACTATAAGATTCCTTGCTGAAGGAAGCTTTGCTTGGAGGAGACTCCATGCGCCCATGTACGGGCACAGTACGTCTTTTTCTGCTTGGATGGAGCTGCGGGAATGCTTTTTAAGGCTCATCACTGTTCTTCTCAAGAACAGCTTCAGAGAAGGAGACAGGAAGTGCACCAACCTTATGTGCATCTACGGCTGAGGTTGGCGAGGCTTTTGGAACGAACTTAGGGTTCGGCGTAGCGGCCTTAGTGACCCAAATCTTATGAGTCTTGTGAGGTTGTACGGGCGGGATACATGGCAACCTTATGTGCATCTACGATGGAGGTTGGTGATACATCGGGTACCGACTTTGAACGTGGAGTAGCGGCCTTGGTGACCCAAGTCTTGCGCATCTGGCGAGGTCGTACAGGCCTCGTAGTTGAACTCGACTTGTCCAGCATGTCTTCAAATGTCTGTTACTCAAAGTGAACGACCAACATCCTCTGATTTGAACCTAACTTAGTCACATCGGATTACGTCCCCAGCTTTTCGTTGGAGGAGAAGCTCTTCCCTAGTAGAGTTACTATTTTTTTCGATATAAAAAAATACGGGAAAAAGAGCTACAAGAACTTTACCTTTTTTTAATGATTAAAATTGACAAACAGTTTAAAAGAATCTCCAATACGTGGAGTCTAAGTACAAAAAAAAGTTATGACGGTAGTGATCGAGCACTGCAGCGGATCCTTTACTCCATTGACGATCTGAGACCAAGGAGGACGACGAGGCTGGCGCTTCTGTCTTCTTCTCATTTTCTCCTCTGAGCTGCCTGTGTGCGTGCTCTTCTTCTTTCTTTTTTATGATGGAGGCCTCTCTTTTTATTATGGAAAAAGCCCATTATTTATAGCTTTAAGGGGACATGCATGTGCGCATCTCAAGCACGCAACTCATACCTAGTATTATCACATGTTATCATAAATTGCTATGTGGTTGCGTGAGATTTAGGGTTACTGATGTCCATAACACTCATGACACATGTTATATGATGATTTTGATTGCACCTTGGGAGTACGTTCGCCTGGCGCATGGAAGTCAATGGAGAAGTAGTGGCGCATCATATTGCTTGGCACATGAGTACACTTAGTATACTAGTGGCGCATGGTGATGCTTGGCACATGGGTACACTTAGTACAATAGTGGCGCATGATGCTGCTTGGCACATGGGAACAATTAGTACAATAGTGGCGAATGGCGCTGCTCGGCACATGGGAATACTTAGTATACTAGTGGCGCATGGCACTGCTTAGCACAAGGGAACACTTAGTATACTAGTGGCAAATAGGACTGCTCGACACATGGGAACAATTAGTACAATATTAGCGCATGACGCTGCTTGGCATATGGGAACACTTAGTACAATAGTGGCGCATGGAGCTACTTCGCACATGGGAATACTTAGTACAATAGTGCCGCATGGCGTTGCTTGGCACATAGGAACACTTAGTATAATAGTGGCGCATGGTATTGCTCGGCACATGGAAATACATAGTATACTAGTGTCACATGACGCTGGATTATATTGTCCGATGGGACTCGATCACTATGGGGCCTGGTGTAGTTTTCTATGTTTCTATAGATATCAAACAATACCTCAAAAATCACCCTATTTTAATAGCCCCAATTATGGAAAAACCTTTCTTGTTATATGTTCGATCAATACATCACTCTTTAGGAGCTTTGCTTACACAAAAGAGTGATGAATGCCACAAACAGAATATCTACTATCTTAGTCACATGATGGTCGGTGTCGAGCACAAATACAATCTCGTAGAGAAAGAATGTCTCGTATTGGTATTTGCTATCCAAAAGACACATAACTATGTGACCGACCAAACCATCCATGTCATATCCAGAGTGAATCCTCTCCTGGTATTGATGACTAAACCCAATACACTCAACTCTCACCTGGATACGTAGGCAATGTTGTTATCTTCTTATGACATAGTATTTGTCACGCAAAAAGCATTGAAAGGGCAAGCAATAAGCCCCCTCATTTTGGAATAGGGGTAATTTGGTATTTTTTTAATTTATTTTATTTGAATAAATAGGTTAAAGTATTAATTTTAAAAAAATTTATATAAATATCATAATTTGCCATGGCTTGGATAATTTGAGCAATGTACGACATTTTCTCCTTCCAACCAAATTCGTAATACTAACCTTGACTGTACCTAGTAAACTTGGGACATGAGTGTTGCATTAGTTTCATCTCCCCCGTGCTCTAAAAATATTGGCAAACATCTCGAACCATTGACATTGCAAAACTACATTCATTTGGCTAGTTGAACCTAACCGAGCCCAAACACCCTACTCAGGCTCTCAAATCAATTCCTATGAGACATGTGATATATATATATATATATATATATATATATATATATATATATATATATATATATATATATATATATATATATATATATATATTCATACTTAAACCCTCACACATGCATAACAACCCCATAACACAATAATTGCTTTATTTGAGACACCGAAAGTGAACCTTCTTGTGCACTTGCACTCAGACTCGACCAAGACCCAAACAACTAGACCCAAGTGCACCAAAGCCTTAATAAGGGCTAAAAAACCTCTTAGGTTTGAACCAAAGGTTAAAGACCATTACAAACTTAACAAAAGAGGGCCCAACAACCAGCAACTATATATATAGCAACTCCCCATCATAAACCCTAACCCTAACTTCTTTCCTTCTTAGCCGACCCCCTAGACGACTCTGCCACCTTCCTCACGACCACCAATAGCCTTCCTCCCCCTCTATAATTCAATTATCCATCAACTTCAAGCCACCACACAGGCCCCAAGGGCTGACCAACAACGTAGAAGTATTTTGCCACCCCCTAGGGCAGAATACTAGCTGCTGGTTACAGAAGCAGTTCGGGCACCAAAGCAACCCCAAAAATACCCTCAAAACCCTAGATTTACATCTTTCATGAAGCCTCAAATATCCTTCTCATGTTTCGTGGAGACTGGAGTCCGTTTGGCGCTCCAAAAGGTCCGTGTCGCAAGAAAAGCCTTCGTCGTAAGCACGATCATATAAGTTTCATGACAAATGATGACACCCCCATGCATGAGAAACCCTAACTTTATATGCAAAACTACTCTTTGGTGACACGAAACCAATATATGGCAATATGGTAATCATAATAACCTAGTTTTGATAGATGTTATTTTCTTATTAAAATATGAATTTCTAGAAATTAAATAATAATTTCCAGTATATTAGATAATATAATTTTATATATTAAAGAATTTTTAATGCAAGTTGGCAATCTTGCATTCATAAACAATCGCCAAGTTGCTGGAACACATAATCGACGCATGACGGAACATTATGCATGCAACGACTATTATTTTGGTATTTTTCACTAAATAAATAAAATTCCATAATTTAATTCATCTTTAATTCAGTATTATTCGATGTCAACATGCGTTTTTGATTGGCTACATGCATGATCGAAGTATAGATAGTATTTTTGAGAGTCTTGGGACATCATGTCGTATCTACGTACGCATAGGACTTCACGTATTTAAATTCATATAATTACCTAAACCTACATACGATAACCCGATGTCCGAGACCCATGCGATGTAAGAGGCTGTAGCATGGTACGTTATTATTGATATGCTATACTATGACGTTACTTGTCACGCCCCAGTCCTAAAAGTACACGGGACCAGGCCACGTGGCAATAGCCAGCTGACACGTCTCCGAGGATAACCCAATTTAATGGATCCACGAAGAGTGCTACGCTGTCCTATAATACTAACATGTCCAATATCAGTCAATAACAGGTAATCTAATCTCATCCACAAAATAAAGAGCAAGAGGTACTAAATAAACTGCTGGATAATAAATACCAGTCTCAAGATATCATAGTACAATCAGTGAAGTCTGGTGGGAACAAACCCACTACTATGACGAAATAAAGTACTGAAATAAGATATAAAATATAATGATTAGGGCATCGGCTGACTAGATAATGATGCACCCGATCTAGGCTGAAGGCCTACCAACTGATCACGGAAACTCTGACGGCTGCACCTCTAACTCCTCGGCTGTAGCGAATCTCATCTCCTGTCCGGGGCCGTATACTGTCGGGTAGAAAGCCTCGTCTAAATCTGGAAGGGAACCAGGTCCTCAGAGGGACGTAACAAGATACAAAGAGACAAGCCATATATAAATACTAAATAAAATAAATGCAATAAAGGGTGTGCTAGCCAATCTAAGTGAATGCAATGTAAGGACAACTGTGAGTATATGAGAAGGTGTAGGCTAGACATATGCTGACGTAATTTACCAGTCGTGACAACCGGCTAGTATATGCCACACATGTCCCCTATAACACGGGCGCAGGAATACAATAACTATCCAGTTACGGTTATCCCTGATTTATGTTCTATGCGAACACCTTCTGGGTGTAGACGTACTTTAGGCTCTCCATATAGATAGTGCCTCCAAAGTTTCAAGGCAAAGATCACCGCTGCAAGCTCCAAGTCGTGGGTGGGATAGTTCTTCTCGTGTGTCCTCAACTGTCTAGAAGCATAAGCTACAACCTTTCCATGCTGCATCAAGACACATCCTAATCCTTTCTCGGATGCATCGCTATAGATCACGAATCCTCCGGGTCCAGAAGGTATGGTCAAGATAGGTGTTGTAGTCAAACGCTTCTTCAGTTCATCGAATGCCTTCTGACACTCCTCTGTCCAGGTGAACTCCTGCTCCTTACGGGTCAAACGGGTCATTGGCTCTACGATCTTCGCGAAGTTTTCTACGAACCTCCGGTAATATCCGGCAAGTCCTAGGAAACTCCTCACTTCTAAGACATTGGTAGGGGTTGGCCATGTCTCTACAGATGAAATCTTTGCCGGATCTACTGAGATGCCATCTCCTGAGATAACGTGTCCAAGGAAAGCAACACGATCTAGGAGAAACTCACATTTGCTCAGCTTGGCATAAAGTCTCTCTCTCCTCAGCGTCTCTAACACTAGTCTCAAGTGTTCTTCGTGCTCCTCGTGGCTCTTCGAATATACCAAGATGTCGTCGATGAAGACTACCACGAACCGATCTAAGTATTGGTGGAATACTCTGTTCATCAAGTTCATAAATACGGCTGGCGCATTTGTCAATCCAAATGGCATTACTAAGAACTCGTAGTGACCATAACGAGTCATGAATGTTGTCTTTTGAATGTCTTCCCTTCGCACCTTTACTTGATGATAACCCGATCTCAAGTCAATCTTTGTGAACACTACTGCTCCTGTCAACTGGTCGAATAGATCATCAATCCGCGACAGGGGGTACTTGTTCTTGATAGTCAAAGCATTAAGGGCTCTATAATCAATACACATGCGTACTGTTCCATCCTTCTTAGGTACGAATAACATTGGTGCTCCCCATGGTGATGCACTAAGACGGATAAATCCCTTGCCCTGTAACTCCTCTAATTGTAGCTTCAGCTCATCTAGTTCCTTCTTCGCCAATCGGTATACATTAGAAGATACCGGCGCTACTCCGGGTACTAGCTCGATGGTGAACTCCACGTCTCTATCTGGCGGTAAGCCTGGCAGTTCTTCTGGAAATACATCCTCAAATTCTGCAACTTTTGGCGGGGGTGCAATCTCCATAGCCATGCAAGTTCCCGCTATCTGTCCTACTCCTTGCTCGACGGTCCCTCGCATGTACTCGAACTCCGGTTGATCTGACGGTCTAAAGGTGACGCTACCCTTCCGGCAGTTCTGAACGGCGTTATACTGGCTTAGCCAGTCCATGCCTAACACAACATCAAAGTACGGCATAGGCAATACCAAGAATCGCGCTCTCATCTCTCTACCACATACAACTATCGAGCATGTTCTGATAGTGCTGGTAACCGGCACGATACCTCCTCCGGTAAGAATCTTCTAAATCTTAGTTAAGGGAGAAGTCGCTACTCTATGCATTGCTACAAATCTACTAGATATAAATGACAATGTAGCTCCGGAATCAAACAATGCAGTTGCAGGTAATGATGCAACTAAAATGGTACCTGTGATAGCTTCTCCTTCTGTTTCTTCTTCGGTAGCTGCTAATGCAAAGGCTTGTCCCTGCCTCTGTCCTCTGGTCTGCTGACGAGCTCGCTCAAACTGTGCCTGCTGTGGGGCCAAGGGTGGTCCCCTCTGAAATCCTTCGGGGGCTGGTGGACGCTGTCCTCCTGGTGGGGGTAGTATCCTCTGTACTGGTGCTACTGGCCTCTGGCCTGTCTGCAGTGCTGCTTCTCTGCGCTGCGGGCAATCTCTGACAAGGTGCTGACTTGACCCACATATCATGCACAATCCCAACTTCTTCCGATAATCCTTAATGACATGTCCCTTCTTGCCATAATGGTGACAAGTCAGAAGCTCCTACGGGGGATATGGTGCTGCCCTCTGCTGTGTCTGTGCTCCTGGACGACGGATCGGTCCTCCTGCTCCGGGCTATGATCTGGCTGGTGTAGTCGTGCTGGTACGTCTAGCTCCTCTGACGATGGCCTCCTGGATTCTCGCCTCTGCAAGAACCTCTTCATAAGAAATCCTCGCCTGTATAGTGGTATACCTCTGTAGCTCGAAATTGAAGCCGTGATGAAATCTTTAGGCTTTCTCAAGATCGGTGGGTATCAGGACTGCACCAAATCTGCTAAGGCGGTTGAACTCCGCATCATAGGCGTCAACAGTCATATTTCCCTGTTCTAGATGTAGAAACTGGGAGTACAGGGCATTTCTGACTGTAGCTGGGAAATACTTCGTATTGAAATATTCTAGGAACTGTTCCCAAGTCTGGTTCTTTCCTACACTACGCTCAATGGAATTCTACCAGTGGTGGGCGTTGCCTTTCAGCTGGGCCCTCACTGCGGTCATCCAAAGGTCGGGGTGCAGTTGTGAAGCCTTTAATAGCATCTCCGTGTTGGCGACCCAATCAGAGATTTGTTCGGTAGTCTCATTGCCTGAGAAAGTATCTGGTCCCATCTGTAGGAACCATCTAATAGTGCCACCTGTCTGGGCTGGTGGAGGTGCTGGTACTGGTGCTGGGACAGGTGTCCTCTCTAGTACTGCTATCAAACTCTATCAATGTCTCTGTCTGATGCCACTGTGCTTGTATCATCGCCTGGAAGAACTGAAGCATCTGTGGTTGTCCATCTGGCTGTGGCATCTAGGGTGGATAAGGTGGAGGCGGTGGTAGTGGAATATTTGGCTGTGCAGTAGGCGTCTCCTCAGATGTCGGCCTCGCAGTCTGCGGCATCGGTGTAGCTCCTGAAGTCTAGCCCTCAGAGTGTTGCGTGGGGATTGTCTGGGAAGTCTGTCCCTCAGGCTGCGGTATAGGATCGCCCTGCGATGTCTCGTGCCAATGTATCAGCGGGGTCTGTAGCAGGGGTTGCCCTTGGGGTACCTCCTCTCCTTGAGTGGTGTTATCTGGCATTGCGGTACGGGGTACTCCTCGTCCACTGCACAAATTCATCTTGCTGCAAGAGATGGATTTCATTAAAAGAGTACGAGGACAACAAACAGGATACAGATATTTAGAAGCAATATGAAGGAAGTTCAAAGGCGAATCAAAAAGTGGATGAGACCTAGTAATTTCTATCCTATTGTAGGCTCGCTGGGCATGTTATCACACCACAAGCGAAAAAGAAGAGACCTGCATGGGCCACCACTAAAACCATGTCACGCCCAGTCCCAAAAGTACATGGGACCAGGCCACGTGGAAATAGCCAGCTGACACATCTCCGAGGATATCCCAATTTAATGGATCCACGAAGAGTGCTACGTTGTCCTATAATACTAACATATCCAATATCAGTCAATAACAGGTAATCTAATCTCATCCACAAAATAAAGAGCAAGAGGTACTAAATAAACTGCTGGATAATAAATACCAGTCTCAAGATATCATAGTACAATCAGTGAAGTCTGGTGGGAACAAACCCACTACTATGACGAAATAAAGTACTGAAATAAGATATAAAAGATAATGATTAGGGCATCGGCTGACTAGATAATGATGCACCCGATCTAGGCTGAAGGCCTACCAACTGATCACGGAAACTCTGACGGCTGCACCTCTAACTCCTCGGCTATAGCGAATCTCGTCTCCTGTCCGGGGCCGTATACTGTCGGGTAGAAAGTCTCGTCTAAATCTGGAAGGAAACCAGATCCTCAGAGGGACGTAACAAGATACAAAGAGACAAGCCATATATAAATGCTGAATAAAATAAATGCAATAAAGTGTGTGCTAGCCAATCTAAGTGAATGCAATGTAATGATAACTGTGAGTATATGAGAAGGTGTAGGCTAGACATATGCTGACGTAATTCACCAGTCGTGACAACCGGCTAGTATATGCCACACATGTCCCCTATAACACGGGCGCAGGAATACAATAACGTCCAACATTCTATAGAGTGTGGTATCTGCAAAGTCATCAAGTAACGTCCCACACTCTACAGAACGTGGTATCAGTAATATATATAAATATGTCCGTATCACTCCGTCGAGTGCGGTATCAGTGTAAAGGAGTGGGGTGTCCCATATGCCTACCAGTCGTCCTCCCCTCCCAATGTAGATATACCCGTCAAATAATTGACACGCATATCCCTTATCTAAATGCCAAGTCTCTAAACTGAAATAGTCCTAGATTTCTTGCTAACCGTGATGCACGTCGCACGTGGCGATAGCTAGTCGATCACACGAACATGCATCCCAACATTAGATTTATCCCTATGAATATGTGTAACAGTGTCAGGTCTTGGAAGAATACAGGATATCCTCCCATAGGGTGAGTCTACTAATGACTAAGTCAATGCATACCAATCTTCAACGTATCCGTCGAATGCACCCGAGACAATCTCAGACGCGCACAGTTGTATAAAGCAAACAACAAGCATACAATACAACATTTGCATAACTTAAATTAGACAGTAAATATAGCAAGGTATCTTGCCTGAGTCTTCGAGAGATGAATGCCAAAAGCCTGTTCCGGTAGCATCTCCTGGCTTATCCAACGACCCTAGACAACAATATAACACAATAATACAGGCATTAGATACTACGCCTTATCTACGTACGGTTAAAACACTACTCTTGAATACTTGTCGCGAGTTCACTGTTGCTCGAGTACAGCGTCACGTGTGCACGTAGCTAGGGTGTACACGAGTGTTGTCTTCGGTTAACAGGTGCCTCGGGGCAATAATTATCCAGTTACGGTTATCCCTGATTTATGTTCTATGCGAACACCTATCTTTGGTTTCTATATTCAGTGCACGTGGTTTATGACCAGGCGTTAAATTAACTAAAGTCCTTTATGACAGGTATCGTGGTTAAGGAATTTCTATTTATTAACAAATTCTATTCTGGTTAATCATTAAGCCATCATCATTTTAATTAGGGTTAGAAAGGTTGTGTTTCAACTATGATTCTCGACACACAGACCCAACAATCATTCATGGACACGATACGTGGTGAGATGGTTGGAACACCAGAAAGGAACTGCTGGAGGACGAGTACCTGTTCAATAGGACGTGGGGTGTCTGCTCCTTCGACGAGGGTGTCTCCGGCAGCGTGGACGGATCCCTCCAGCGGTGATGGGTAATCGGGATCGGGGCAGTACTTCGGTCGGGGAGCGGGCTGGGGTGTGCACCGATCGGGGGCGGCGGCTGGAGCAGTCGGTCAGGGAGCGGCGGGAGCAGTCGGTCAGGGAGCGGGCGGCTGGAGCAGTTGGTCAGGGAGCGGGCGGCTGGAGTAGTCGGTCAGGGAGCGGCGAGAGCAGTCGGTCAGGGAGCGGGCGGCTGGAGCAGTCGGTCGGGTGAGGTG
This sequence comes from Iris macrosiphon, assembly GCA_036927795.1. Lineage (NCBI taxonomy): Eukaryota > Viridiplantae > Streptophyta > Magnoliopsida > Asparagales > Iridaceae > Iris > Iris macrosiphon. The sequence goes on along the minus strand of JAYESA010000011.1, from coordinate 50,356,936 downwards.
GTCAGGGTTGAGGGGTCCGGCCGACAGGAAGGTTTGTTTAGGTGGGGGTCGGCTAGGACTTGGAGAAGGTCGTAAATGTTTTCTTAGGATTTCAAGTGGAGGAACTTCATATATATATGTGTGTGGAAGTTGTGGGCTAGCCTCGGCTTGGGCCTATCTGGGCTCATTGAGGTGGGCTGGTCTAGTGAGAAGGAGTATAGGTGGGCTGGTTTAAGTGTTTGCTTGAGGTAAAATTGGCCTTAATTAAAATTAAACTAACAACTTAACTAGGTAATTCATAATGTATTTAAAACATTAGGAACTAGATTTTTTTTTAGTGGTACACAGGAGTCGTGGCGTAACGACTTGGTGTAGACTGATACCCTAATTTGGGTACTTGGAATTTGGGGTGTGGTTGATCTCAAATTAAAATACTCAAATAAATCCTACTTTTGACGAGGGGGTTTACATTACTGTTCGATTTTTAGCACGAACGTCATGATAATAGTTGACGTTGTGCAACGATCGTACTCCTCTATACTAATTAGATTAGATTGTCTGTATTAATTAGAATACATTATAATAGGATAACTTGCATTTGTTGCACCTTCGGTTGTGGATACCAGTCAGACAATACCGCAGCAGCAGGCAACAGGCAAGTGTACCTTGCCATTGTTCCAGTATTATGTGCTTTATGACTTTACTAGTTCTTGATTTTATTTCTATTTCCTTGCATGTACTTTGTTGAGACCCTAGGACCATATAAGATATTTAGTTTCCGAATTATATTCAGGTGACGACTTCCGTATGCGGAATCGGATATCGTCAGATTGCATTATCAACGTCTTCCCTTGTTCTTGCTGACTCTTGCACGAAATACCTAGGAAATGTACAGAAGCCTTACTTGAGACATTTGAGGTTTCGGCTTCTGTGTAGGACAAGATGCGAGATATGTGATAGTGGACATGTTGATATCTCTACCTTGACTTGAGACATAATTAGAGATTATCTAACGTATTATGGACATGAGACATGAGATACATGGAAATTGGGGAGAACATACATGTATCGTTGGGCTACCACTTATGTTTTGCTACTGTTGTATGCGCTTAGGTCATTCTTAGTGTTGTTGTTACCTGTAATGGGGTATGTACACTCCCTCCACTTTCCTTAGTTATGATCGTGTCTATTGAGACCTACTGTCATTGGTGGTTTAGCGGACGAGGTTATTCTCAGATGCACTCATTTAGTTGGTTAGGCTACACTACACCCAAAAAGCAATTTTGGAATGTATAAAATTCGTTCCAAACATTTCTAGAACGCCTTTTTCCGTGCCTATTTTTGGGCTAGCAAATTTTTTGGAATGGATAAAAAGTGTTCCAAATAATGATTATTAGAACGGTTTAAAAGCGTTCCAGTGTTGGAACACCAAAAAGGCGTTCCTGACAAAGCGTTTCATATTAATTTTCGTGCCACTTAGTGGAACACCTAGAATGTATGCTAGTTTTGGATCAACATAAAAACGTTACTATTTGGATAATATTAATATAGTTAGGTATCTTTTATTTAATTATCAGATTATTTGAAATTTCAAATATGCCTGTAGATTGAACTAATATATTATATATAGATAAATAATTTTTAATCCTCTTAAGATTTTATAAAAGTAAATCTCTTTATAACATAAATGAAAGTAAACAAATATCTATAGCATAAGTACATATAGAATAGATAAAAGAAAAGGTACATAGACTAATAAAGTCAAAATGTCTTGCATAAACATTGTATGTCTAATACAACTTTACTAAATTAACTACAATCCTAAAAATGTTCGAGAGTTGTGAAAATAATTTGGGTAACAATCTTCTACTCATTCTCATGCTTCCTCATAGCTATTCCCTTCCTCTTAGTTGTCATTATTTCTTCAAACTTTGTGACCTCTTTTATTTTTGGGATGGTCATCGGGTCTGCAAAGCCGAAATGTCACAAAAACATTTGGTTAAAAAAATCATAAAAAAAAGGAGTAAATCTACATATCCATCTTAGTATTGCCATATTAACATAAAGCTACAAAATTCAAGTCTTAGTATTGTAATGGAACCCATAAACAATTTGCTAAGCACATCAATGATTTAGAAACAAATATACTTTGACATACCAGGCCATAAGTTATACGAATGTTCCTTGGATACTCTTTGTATTCATGGAACAACACCTTCCTGTAGAACCGCAGTGGGATGCTACTTCAACCATGTTGTCAACAAGAAGAGAGTTAAGCAGCAACAAAGGAAAAACAACATATATTCAAGTCCTAAGAGTTACCAACATTTCGTCGTCCTGAATGTTCCAACACCGTACCCGCCCTGACAAATAAATATTTTAAGCATTCCCTTATATTTACTGATATTACACAAAAAAGAAAAAAATATATCATACCAAAGTATCAAGACCGGTCATCTTAAGATCATTTTTCTATAACACTCATCCTGAACAAGCACAACATACCCTACCTTTAAGGAACATTAAGCTGAATAAGCAAAGCAAAGTAAAAAACAAATGTTTTATCAAGATTGACATTTTGACCTGAGTGACCAAATAGAGCTTTAATTTTCATAAAGCAAAGTTGTCATAAGTGGATTACAAACATGTTGTGTTTTCTTCAAATGAATTAATATAATAAAAGCGGTATGCATGCTTCTAATAATTTATACCTGGACTAGATCCTCGAGAAAAAATTACCTCTCCATAGAGCAAATTTGGCCTCACTTGTACCGAAACTAGGTACCACCTACATAAATAAAATATACAAAATCAGAAGATGTTGGATTCCACATAGATGCACTAATACCTTAGCAAAGTCCTGTTGCAGTTAAGGGTATCAAACATAAAAGATCAAATTAAGGGTATTGAACAACCACCTCTAACATGTAGGTACCTATCTATTTCTACTATATACAAGTTTCAAACTATGCCTTTTAGTTTTCAACTTATTTTGAAGATGTCAGACTAAGGCTACAAAGGACCCTGAACCTCTGCACCACATTTGCACCTATGGTAATTACTACTAAACTAATGATGCAATTCCCTGCTTAGATCTAAGGACACAATTACAATAATTCATCATGTTTCCATATTTTACCTACATGAAGTAAACATCCACACCGAGGTATTTCTTGCTTGATTATATTACTACTGCATGGAGTTCAATTATCGTCTTCTATGTTGCATTATTATCGCATATGAAACGTTATCTCGATCCTTCAATCATTCTGAGCACCTTTAACGGAATGACTCTAAAAGTAAGTCTGGTCTCTTTCCTTCCACCTTTTCTTTTCTTCCAATGACAACATCAAAATAACTATTGGGGACACTTCCCTTCTCCCTCTATCGCAAGTTCGTGCTATAGCCAAAGATACCTATAACACCTTACTCTATTAAACACCTTACTCTATTAATATTATAATAGTCATTAAGTTGTATGCACTAGCACTTGCTCTCTTCTGAACAATTAGAAAAGCATTCCTTTCCTTCATGATAAAGGATCCTTTCACTTACGGAGCCTATGATAGTACTAATCACCACGAAAGATTTGAAACCTTTATGGTCAAATATTTATTCTGTAATAACCTCAGCTTGGATCTTTATGTTCAATCATATAGCCACTCAAGTGAGAGATTTAAAGCTTTTCTTTCCAAAGCTAGCTAGTATGATACTGAATGTTTATGTTATAGCTTGGTTATAAAAAGAAAATACCAACCAGATTTCTTAGTTGCTTCCAAGATTGCTTTTGTAGGGAGCCAATCTGCAATGCATAATCTAATGCTTCTTTGCTCGGGTAGTGAGGCCGGGGACCTTCGGACTCGCTTTAATGGTGTGAAGAGGGCTTCATGTCTCTAGTTGTCGCTGAAACATGCAAGAATAGTGATAAGAAAGATAAGGTAAAATATGCCATGACAACAATAAGCAATAATAATAAGAAAGAGAAGTTTTGAATTGTAAATTTCTTGTCTCATTCCCTTGAGTTCAAGATGCAGCATTTACACAAAACAACTTTTATTTGGCCAATACTCTTTCCATTTGCAGTCTCATTGAGGTATGGCTAAATAACAAACCCATGGCTAATCCGAGGGGCTTTTAAATGAGTTGCCTACTTTCTCATTGCTTTTAGAGAATACGGGGTCACATAAATTCTAGCATACATGAAGCCTCCACTCTTTCCCCACACAAAGTCCTGGTCTTTCTAATGAATAAACTTTCTGATATTTATCATCGTTGTAAAATTGAAATCTCCTACTCCTCTCCTTGTGACACAATCTACAGCTCTCAAAATCGAATGCTTTTTGGCATTCCATCAAACACATGTGGCAAACCTTGAACAATTGTGTCAAACCTTAATACCACTTCTCTAACACCTTTCTAAAATTCAATCCACCACTCATAAACACAAAGAATTCTAATGATGGAAAATATTACTAAGTCGATAAAGAGTTAGTAATATCAGTATCTTTGTCGCAATCTCGGTTTATGCGCTTCCTGGGGAGGAAACCGAGCAAGACATGCCTCGGTTGCTCAAACTTCCCGTACGACATCCCTCCTCCTCCTCCACTACTTCGTCAAACAACATACACCACATCAAATATAATCAAATTTCTTTCCACTCGTCTGTTGTTATATGTGTACGCACACTCTATAAGAGCAATGGGAATCCAAACTACATCACTTGATGAATAGTTAGTAGAGAGATTCAATCAAGAAAATATTTAGGGTTTATCTCTGGTGCTCAAGCTTTATGTCACGAACCTGGAGAGGGGAAATCAGCGGCGTGGGGTGGTGCCTCCGCTTGGGGTCCCCACGCACCAGTTCAGCTGTGAGGAGAGAGAGAGAGAGAGAGAGAGAGAGAGAAAAGGTGTTGGTCATATTTAGGGGGGAGGGAATTGGAAAATTAGAGAGAATTTAGAATTTTGAGGAGGAATTTAGAATTGGGAGAAAATAATTGACTTATTTGGAACGCTTGTAACCTAACTAAATAAATAAAAAATGATAATTAAAATTAATAATAATAGGAATGCTTTTCTGATCTTGAACACTTGTGTCCTGTTCCGAATACTAGGTACGAAAAATAAGCGTTACAGATTGAAAAATAGATGGTGTTCCTAATTTGCCATTTTGGTGTAGTACTAGATACCCCTTAGCATACTGTTTATTATTTACTGTTACATTGCCTTGAGTTATTTTGTACATTGCTATGTCCCCTGAGGACCTGAATTCGAATTATGTCTCCAGGTATAGACGATGAGAGTTACCCCGAGGTTTACGGGTCAGGAGATGATATTGGAGTCGTACAACCATCTGAGGACGAGGTTGTTCCAAGGACTTATCATGAGCTCGTAGCTATTTTCTCTATTCATTATGCTTAGTAATTCTTAGACATTTGGACATGGTTTAGTGACTTGGATATTTGAACTTGGGTATTTCCCTTTCTATTATTTTGATGACGGGTTATTCCCCGCAACATTACTTTACTGCCTTGTGATGGACAGTTTCATTTTATTATTATTGTGACTGGACTATCCCTTTGTGATATGATTCTTATTTGTGGATGAGATTAGATATATAAACAGTGACAGGTGTTGTAGACCTTTATTTATATATATATATTACAGCTTAAGTGCACTCTAATGGGTCTATTAAATTGGGATTGTCCATTGGAGTTGTGCTGCTGGCCAATGCCAGGTGGCTTGTTCCATGGTATTTTGGGACTGGGCGTGACATAATTTTTTGGTGGCCCATGTAGGTCTACGAATATTTTGCTTCAGATTTTAATTACGGAATCGAGCAAGCCTACAATTAGGATAGAATAAATTTATAGGATCTCAACCACATGTTGACATATTCTTAACCTCTATATCGAATTCGAATTAATTCCTTGACTTGCATTATGCCTTGATTCATTTATTCGATCCCCATAGTTTACTTTGTATACAAAGTAATGGATCCACGAACTAGCGACAAGACTCCAACGGATACACCGCAGGGTGTTGTGGTTACTTATGACGAAACGGTGACACTATTGGGTTGCAATCCATCCACTAAACAAAGCAACCTGGCATATCAACGCACCTCGAGGTTTCGGAGAGACGACATTCCACCACCACCGTAATTTACTCCACCGATACCACCGTTGCCAGTTTTCTAGCCAAGGCAGCCTATATACGGACATCAGTTATTTCAAGTGCTCTATGCAATGATATAAGTCCCGCAGCAGATTCAGCAAGACGCCCAGCAACGCCAGGAAGATAACCTGAGGGATAGTATAGTGACAGCACTAGAGCAGGCAACTAAATCAGCTAGACAGCCATTGACGGGATCTATCTCAAATTTTTATCAGTTAAAGCCACGTACCTTTTCGGGCAAGGAGGAGCCTACTGAAGTTCATAAGTGGCTTACCAACATCCAATATCAATTGGAAGCCGCTGAGCTTCCATGGGAGTGTTGGATGACTGTAGTCAGGATGCGGTTGACAAGTAATGCGCTTTACTGGTGGCTCACTGAGGAGAAATGACTCGGGCCATACCAAGTTACTTGGGAGGAGTTCTCGAGACTCTTCCAAGAGATATACATTCCATCTATTGCTCGAGTGAAACTTCAGAATAAGTTCAATCACCTCACTCAGGGCAATATGACAGTAGAGGAGTATAATATTGAGTTCATCCATTTGAGCCGCTTTGTCCCTACACTAATCCCAGCAAAAGAAGAAAAGACGGAGAAATTATTTGATGCCTGAGCTTTAAGTTGCAGAGACAGATTGGCTCTGTTGTTGTCAAGTTCCAATACCGAAATACTAAGACGGGCATGGTTAGCTACCCCGTACAAGGTGTTGTATATCATATAGTGATCACGGCTATATAAGACAAGGAGGTGCATGCTACAATCAAGTCTCCTAGGGTCAAGAACTTATATGTCTCAATCATTCAAACAAGAAATAGTAAGTATAAAGCATTTATGATAAAGCAATAAGGTATTCCAAACTCTTTCTCAAAATGTTCTGGAGACCAACTGTAGAAAATAAGAAGCTGAAAAAGTAACAAAAGTACATGACAGTGATCATCTGTAATCTGATTTAATACAATCATGTAAGGATACTAATATCCAATTAAGCCGGCTAACAAGTGTCGGTGGCTAAATGCCCAAAAAAAAAACTCACTTGTTATCTCGGGTCGTAACTTAGGTTCATAGCATATCCTAGCACAAATGCCCAACCTTACAACCAAACAAAGATAAGGGTTGAACCATCACACTATGATAGTCTATTTTCCTAGGCTACTAACCGAATAATACAATCATAACCAAGTCTATTTTCTTATATCGGCCAATCACTTGTACGGCTTGCTAATTTTGGAGTCTGAGGTTATCTCAAAACTAATGCATAATAGGTATCCTCAGATCATGCTAGTGCCGAACTTGATCTAACTGAACCAATATATAAATAAAACAGGTATTCCTGAGATACACCATTTCCCCATAGGGCCACTGCGCTAAAAATACGGTATTAGCGGTTCCAGTGTTCCTATAGTGAAACAGTGGCCGCATGGGAACCAAAAGCCAAAATTCTCAAAATTGAAAGCTCTATCATGTAGCAAAAACTGGTTTTCTAAAATACAAGTTTAATAGATCAAAGCCAAAAAAACTCATGAAACCCAAAATATCCTAAGTTATAAATATTGATCTACTCAAAATCTCACATCAAAACAGAAAACTACAAGTTCTAAAAGTCCTTAGAAACACATAAAAAATATAATAAACCAATAATATGGAGGGTTTCTCCATTTATCATGTAATATGTACTTGCCTATGGAAAGGGGAGAGAAGACACAAGAGAGAGAAAGAGAATGAAGTAATGAAGAGAGAGAAGAAAAAAGGTTGGATTATATATGTTAGGGTTGAGGGTTGAACCAAGGGTTCTCATGACTTCAACCAACCCACATAATAAACCATAAACAAGGTTAAACCAAAGAATGGGTCTAGGCTCCATGCACACGCAACCATGCTAAAATAAAAATATGTTCCAAATACGTATATCGGAAACGGAGAGTGACAGTTGCACCTACTTCTTATACGGACGTCGTTGTCGTAGCTCGACGCATGGAATGCGTTATTAGAAGAGAGTCCATCCAGAAGCGACCGTAAGCACTAGTATCAGCCCGAGCACCATATGAAGGAACTGCAAAGAGACCACATATGCACCAGCTACCCATAGTAGCCCTACCGAAACTCCCAACTTGCCATTACTATGGCAAGCAAGGCCATCTGGTGAGCGATTGTAGATGCAGACTGGGACTTTGCTTGATTTACGGATTGGGATAGCACTCGGTACGAGACTGTATGGAGCCACGGAGAGGAGCACCAATTGTAACACCCCGTTCCGCTCAAGCGGACTGCCATCTCAAACGGCAATCGTGCAGCTGTCCCGACCCGCTTTGCCTCAAAGGAGAAGCAAAGGATATCCAGACTTGCCCCTACAGGAATCCGGCTTGGACTTTCAGAGGCTCGCTCAGACGTATCGCTCTACCGAGGCGAATCATCGCTAAGGTGGGTGGCTACGGTGAACTTGTCTTTGCTTAGCCAGCACACATAAAATCTGGAATATTTATGCTAGTCGCTAGGTGAATCATCCCCTGCATGCTAATAAATCCAACGCACCTAGCTAAGGGAATAATCCCAACTCATATTGCTTGCTAGAACATGGAAAAAGGAAATACTGCTTATATTCAGACCCTCGCATGCTAAGTCCCTTAACGGTTTCATCTCTCGGACTACCTTCGGGCCCGAGCAACGTGCCTGCTTATGTTCCTAGAAACGCATGCTTGTCTGCTTGATTGTTGCCATGTTTTCATCCAAACCCCGGGAGACTACTACGTAGTCGTTCCGTGCCTGAACGAACCTGCAAGTATTCGGGACCGCTAGGTCACCAAGGCAATCTCCGCCCTAGGAGAATTGCATCAAGGCAAAAGACAGTCACTGAACAACGAAACAGGCAAAGCATCTTGTCTTGTACTATTGTTGCCTCAACAGCTTGCCTCTTGTCTTGTACTCTTGTCTTGTACTCTTGTTGCCCCAACCAAGGCCCCGTTCGATCATGGACAACCAGTACACAGGGTAACGGTCTCGCGGGCGATGCTGGGGCACTGGCATCGACCCGGTCCGGGCGAGACATATTGTTCTTAGTCTCTTGTTCGGCGGAATGGCTTGCAGCGCCTCTTGTTCTTTGTTGCAAAGCATTCTCGTCAAAGACTAAATAGTCTCTTGTTCGGCGGAATGGCTTGCAGCGCCCCTTGTTCTTTGTTGCAACCCATCTCGTCAAAGACTATACCGTCCATTATGGCATACGCCAGTGATCGCCTTGTATTGAACTTGTTGCATGCTTGCTTGTAAACGAAAGTTAAACAACTCATCCTCGCTTAGCGGCTATCCGCGTGCGAGGCACTGTATCGCATCAAGAGCAACTAAACACCTGAACGATCTCGAAATAAATACTCTTGTTTGCATATGCTTGCCTCCTGAATGTTATACATGCCTCTGCTCGAATTAATAAGTTGCCTTAATGTTTGCCTTGGACAGGGAAGGAGATGGTAAGTTGGTAAGTCTCGCCGTGTTTCCTCTAACATCGCACGGCGCACTGTCCGACACGTTAGGCTATTCAATGTTTGCATGAAACTGATCCTAAGGCAACTAGAAAGACACTTAATAGTTGTGCACGGAACCTGTATTACGTGTTTGGATTTGTCGAGCGGGCGAGTAGCTTCCCCACCAGTGCATTCAATGTACTGATAATCCACCAGTTTGATATGTAGGGTGCGGGAGAACCTCGTGCGGTATGGACGCCTCCTTCGTGCGTGCTAAGGCCAGGAGTTCCCTCTGAAGCCTTGCAACGGTGCGTCCGGGACTGAAGCACATATACAAGACATAAGTTGTGAACATCGCCTGACCATCGCCTGTACAATCATTCCACAATTGTAGCCACTTGGCACGCTTTTACTGTTTCAGAGAGAGGCTTGAGCGACTTGTAATCTCGGCTATACGCCGCCTGTAATACATGTTTCATATCAATAAAGATATTACTTTACTTGTTTCAATGCTTCCGCTATATTTGTCGACTCAGTGAACCTGTTACCGAATCGCTATGCGTTCCTAAACTCCGCTGCACTCGGACAATCTGTGCGACTCTGTGGCTTAGAACTCTAACCGCCAGCCAATGAACCATGGCCTTGCACGGGCGTGGATCACGCTCGTGGGGCATCACGCCCGGATGGGTTAAGCGATCGTTCCGCGGGAGCGCTGGCGAGGGTGATTCCCGCCTAGCGGGAACGGCCGATTGCCTGCGGGAGATCGGGGCGTGACAGGTTGGTATCAGAGCCTGGCTTCTACGCCTTTGGACTTCGATTCGATATCTCTGTTTTGAAAGCTCGTTCGTCGATTTTGTGCACGCTCTCTCTCAATGCCTCGATGGGATGTTCCAACAATAAGTCTAAATACTTTCAAATTACGTTTTGAATGATATGCTTGCTTGTCTGGTTGTATGTTGCGAGTGGCCTTTGTGCCAACCTGTGCGAAACCTTGAGAGTATCGCTAGTAGCTTGTCCGAGATTTTACTAACTCTAAGTTTGGTTGAATGCATCTATTCGAGGGACGCCTTGAACTAGTGCACCATCCAAGACTTAAGAAAAGGTGAACTCGAGTGCTGAGACTTCGCTATCACTAAGCTGGTTGACGTGTTCACGCTAGAAGCGCGTTTCAAAAGTGCGCACGATCCAGTCTAAGCGATATGCTAAGATCGAAGCTTGTGCAAGTGAAGATCCAAATGAACAAGTGCAACGACTTGTCTAGGATTGCCTCAACCCTAGATTACTGCTTGTCCTTAGTAAGTCTCGAGGATGAGACTTTTTCTAAGTTGGGTAGGATGTAACACCCCGTTCCGCTCAAGCGGACTGCCATCTCAAACGGCAATCGTGTAGCTGTTCCGACCCGCTTTGCCTAAAAGGAGAAGCAAAGGATATCCAGACTTGCCCCTACAGGAATCCGGCTTGGACTTTCAGAGGCTCGCTCAGACGTATCGCTCTACCGAGGCGAATCATCGCTAAGGTGGGTGGCTACGGTGAACTTGTCTTTGCTTAGCCAGCACACATAAAATCTGGAATATTTATGCTAGTCGCTAGGTGAATCATCCCCTGCATGCTAATAAATCTAACGCACCTAGCTAAGGGAATAATCCCAACTCATATTGCTTGCTAGAACATGAAAAAAGGAAATACTGCTTATATTCAGACCCTCGCATGCTAAGTCCCTTAACGGTTTCATCTCTCGGACTACCTTCGGGCCCGAGCAACGTGCCTGCTTATGTTCCTAGAAACGCATGCTTGTCTGCTTGATTGTTGCCATGTTTTCATCCAAACCCCGGGAGACTACTACGTAGTCGTTCCGTGCCTGAACGAACCTGCAAGTATTCGGGACCGCTAGGTCACCAAGGCAATCTCCGCCCTAGGAGAATTGCATCAAGGCAAAAGACAGTCACTGAACAACGAAACAGGCAAAGCATCTTGTCTTGTACTATTGTTGCCTCAACAGCTTGCCTCTTATCTTGTACTCTTGTCTTGTACTCTTGTTGCCCCAACCAAGGCCCTGTTCGATCATGGACAACCAGTACACAGGGTAACGGTCTCGCGGGCGATGCTGGGGCACTGGCATCGACCCGGTCCGGGCGAGACATATTGTTCTTAGTCTCTTGTTCGGCGGAATGGCTTGCAGCGCCTCTTGTTCTTTGTTGCAAAGCATTCTCGTCAAAGACTAAATAGTCTCTTGTTAGGCGGAATGGCTTGCAGCGCCCCTTGTTCTTTGTTGCAACCCATCTCGTCAAAGACTATACCGTCCATTATGGCATACGCCAGTGATCGCCTTGTATTAAACTTGTTGCATGCTTGCTTGTAAACGAAAGTTAAACAACTCATGCTCGCTTAGCGGCTATCCGCGTGCGAGGCACTGTATCGCATCAAGAGCAACTAAACACCTGAACGATCTCGAAATAAATACTCTTGTTTGCATATGCTTGCCTCCTGAATGTTATACATGCCTCTGCTCGAATTAATAAGTTGCCTTAATGTTTGCCTTGGACAGGGAAGGAGATGGTAAGTTGGTAAGTCTCGCCGTGTTTTCTCTAACATCGCACGGCGCACTGCCCGACACGTTAGGCTATTCAATGTTTGCATGAAACTGATCCTAAGGCAACTAGAAAGACACTTAATAGTTGTGCACGGAACCTGTATTACGTGTTTGGATTTGTCGAGCGGGCGAGTAGCTTCCCCACCAGTGCATTCAATGTACTGATAATCCACCAGTTTGATATGTAGGGTGCGGGAGAACCTCGTACGGTGCGGACGCCTCCTTCGTGCGTGCTAAGGCCAGGAGTTCCCTCTGAAGCCTTGCAACGATGCGTCCGGGACTGAAGCACATATACAAGACATAAGTTGTGAACATCGCCTGACCATCGCCTGTACAATCATTCCACAATTGTAGCCACTTGGCACGCTTTTACTGTTTCAGAGAGAGGCTTGAGCGACTTGTAATCTCGGCTATACGCCGCCTGTAATACATATTTCATATCATTAAAGAGATTACTTTACTTGTTTCAATGCTTCCGCTATATTTGTCGACTCAGTGAACCTGTTACCGAATCGCTATGCGTTCCTAAACTTCGCTGCACTCGGACAATCTGTGCGACTCTGTGGCTTAGAACTCTAACCGCCAGCCAATGAACCATGGCCTTGCACGGGCGTGGATCACGCTCGTGCGGCATCACGCCCGGATGGGTTAAGCGATCGTTCCGCGGGAGCGCTGGCGAGGGTGATTCCCGCCTAGCGGGAACGGCCGATTGCCTGCGGAAGATCGGGGCGTGACACCAATGATTCAGTGACCAGCCTTGCCAGCACCGAGACCAGCCCAACAGCCACCTCGGCCGACTTATCCAGCACTAGGAGCACCATCGACAGAAGTTAAAGGAGACAGATCACCAAAACCTTGAGGGTATCAGCCGAGGGCACCCTTGGCACCACAGGCATCGCTCTTCTAGCAGGCACAGCAGTAACAGAGGGCACCAAATCAAGAACGAGATCAGGCTTTCGCTATGACTATTAAGGAGGCAGAGGCTGCAGAAGAAGTCATCGCAGGCACTATATTAGTAGCTTCATTATCTGCTGTAACATTATTCAATTCAGGAGCATCGCATTCTTTCTTAGTTGTAACAGTTCGTAGCTACACATCGAGTATCTACCTCACCTCTTCCGAAGACCATGAGAATTCTTATGGAAGGCAGTATTATCCCAGTTAGTGAAACTTGTAGATCTTGTTCGGTAGTAGTTTCTAGTCGTGAGTTGCGAGCTCAATTCATAATTTTCTCTATGTCAGATTATGACATTGTACTTGGTATGGACTGGTTGAGTCAGTACCATGCGATGGCGTGGACTTGTTATCTTTAGACCGTCTGGTCATCCAGAGTTTGAGTTTTGTTTTGGAGCCATAGGGCAAGGTGCTCAGCCTACCCTTAAAGCACTCACTAAAGAAGGGGTACCAGAGTACCTGAAGATTGTATCAGAATTTATGGATGTGTTTCCCAACAATCTTCCAAGCTTACCACCTGATCAAAAATAGAATTCACTATAGACTTGACTCCAGGAGTAGAGCCTATTACATCATCTGTGTACCGGTTAGCACCAAAGGAGTTAGTTGAACTAAAGAAGCAAGTTGATGATCTAATAAAGAAGGGCTTTATTTGAGCTAGAGTTTTTCCTTGGGGAGCATCTATCTTATGTGTACCAAAGAAGGATGGGACGGTACACCTGTGGATTGATTACAGAGCATTGAATGTTGTAACAATCAAGAATATATATCATTTACCACATATTGATGATCTATTCTATCAGTTGAGTGGTGCTTGGGTATTCTCAAAGATTGATCTCAGATCCGGCTATCATCAGATTAAAGTGTGGATGAAAGATATACCGAAGATAGCTTTCAGGACCAAGTACGGCCATTATGAGTTCTTGGTTATGTTGTTTGGTTTAACCAACGTGTTAGTTGTATTTATGAGTTTGATGAACAAGGTCTTCCACCAGTACTTGGACATGATTGTATTTATTAATGACATCTTAGTGTATTCCAAGAGCCACGAAGAACATGAGGATCATCTTAAAATCATGTTGGAGATACTGAGTGTCACACCTGATTCCAGATTTGGTGTTTCTTATATTTCTAGAATTTAATTTTTGTTGGTAATATATTCTTGCTGTAATTCTTATGTTGGTTCATGTCAATTATTATTGTTTTATTTTGTTATTGAGAGAAAGACTATATGAGACCATTAGAATATCCATTGGCATTTTTATAGACCCGGTTTAGGACCCGCATGTAGAATAGACCCTTGGTTCGGTTCATTTTGGGTGAATCCATGGCTAAACCCTATTTTCTCCTCTCTTAGTATATATATGAGATTTTCTCTCTCCTCTATTTCTTCTTCTTCATTTCCATTTCCCTCTTCTTCCTCTCCCTCAAGCTCCCTCTAGCCAAACCCTAGCCCTACGAAGAAGTTGTTGTGACTTGGACCGTGAGAGGATAGACTAGGAGCCACCCAAGGCAAGTACATCTTGATCAATGGTGAAATCATAGATTTCTGGATTTCTATATATGTTGTTGTTTTAATAATATATTTGATGGAAAATGTTTCCTTTGTGATCCTCGTCATTTTTTTTTCTTGGAGTTTCTGATTTTCGTTGTTAGATTTTAGTAGTTCTTAGTTTTATTTTTAGGATTTTTATAGCTTCCATGAGTTTTTTACTTGATTTTTTCTTGGTTAGAAATTAATACTTGTTGTTTCATGCCGAAGTAGTGTGCTGCGCATGGAGTTTCATGCCGCAGTAATGCGTCGGGCATTAATGCCCCGCGCATCACCTTATTCTCGCTCCCAGTGCGCCACACATAGATTTTCATGCCACAGCAGTACGTCGCACATGAATTTTTTTGCCACAGTGGTGCGCCGCTCCCATCAACCCACGTCGCACATCAATCCCTATCGAGCATGGATTTTCTTGTCGCAGCAGTGCGCCGCGCATAGAATTCATGCTGCGCGCAGTGCGTTGCGTGCATAATGACCCAATTATCTATTTTTACCTATTTAAGCTATTTTATGGCTTGAATTTTGAAAAACTAAAAACCTAAAAGTTGTAGATCTCTGTTTTTCCTTTCCATATCTTTTTTATTCACCTAATTTGGAGTTCATATGTGAGAGTTATCCTCAATTTACTATATTGTATCATTTTTTCTAATACTTAAATTGTTTTATCCCATATGAGTATTGGAGCATAGTTGGATGTTGTGCTTCCCTATATTAATACGTGATTTTGATCCTCACGACCGTGGAAATATTTTTTGTATAAAAATCTATTGCATTTGGCATCTTGCAATCAAGTGTGAGCATTGTCCAATGTATCGCGTTTCACAAATACGATAACTCATGAAAAGCTTGTACTCGTGATTTATCATTTTATTAAGTTCTCAAGTGTCCTTGACTCGAGAACTTAAAATAATTTAGTAATGATTAAACAAGATAAGATTTATCTAGAGCCTATTTGAAGGGAAGAATATTGTGCTACAGGCTAACCCGATCCCCAAGGGACCCATGCGGCATGGACAACCCTTCTAAGAAAGGGCTTCATGACTGACCATATTTATGCGTGCTGTGGCACATTATAAGACAAGTTTATGTTTACAAGAAATTTTTATGATTATAAGACAAGTTTATATTTACAATACCAGTTTTGATTCACAAGTTTATGTTTATCCTTATAAGTTCAATTTCCGTTTGTGATAAAAAACAAGTTATGTTATTGTATGGTTGACTGTGCATTTAAATTTACTAGACAAGCGTACCCTTGGCCATCCGGGGTGACTGCAGTGCCGGTGGTAGCAATATTCTTAGCAATGCATTACTAGTAATAAGGGAATGTGATAACCATAGTTAGTTAATTATAGCAAGCTATAGGCATGTTTGGTCGTGAATTGGATGTTTGTTTATTTGTATAGCTCGCTCTTCTAGTTTCATTTTCTTTTGGCGCATGGTTAGGGTGCTAAGTTCTGCTTGGGTGAAGGGTTGTGGTCCCGATCTAGAGTAGTTCCTATGCTCTCTTTCCACTCGTCGTATTACTTTCATTTCTGTACTTATTATCAATTCTTCTAATATTATTCTTGAGACAAGTACGTTGGTACCGTACAAGTCTCGATCTACATTTATTTCTTATATATCTCTTTTTTATATTTTGTGATATGTTTGGTTTATCACCTTGAGATCCTTTGTGGTGCTTGTTGCTTGAGTTTCTGACCCTACTGGCTTTGCATGGCTAGGTTACCCCGAAGAGAACTAGGATTTACTGCGCCTCCAGCAAGATGGATCGCACTCGTAGGACTGCGGCCGAAGCTCGCTAGTCGGTTTCCTTCTTCCACCCCTCATCTTGATTACTTATTTTTGTGGTATTTAGCAAGGAGTAGAGTTAGCTCCTTATATTTTTGAGACTGTGTTCAATATGATGTATATATTAGGCCATGGCTGGTATATTTTGATCATATATTACTAAACTCTGCTTGTACAATATTTTGTATTCACTAGCTTCATGATCATATATGACATATAATTTGGGATGTCTTTTTTACTTTTATCTATGATATACTCTTGTACTTGTGTTTGTGGATTGAGATAATAGGATTTGTCGGTCTTAGGACTGACGTCATAGCATGCTAGAGTTCACCCATTTGTCTTCTTGACAACCTTAACATATTGGGGCTTACTTCGATATTCTGCAAGGTGCGATTGGCCATGTCAGTCCCTGTATTTACCCAGTATTCTGGGAGCGGGCCATGACAAGGTTTTATTGGTTACCCATGCAGGTCCATTTTTTAGACTAGTGGGAGGACTCATCTTGTTAGAATCTTAATCCTCTATAATCTTTATTTGAACTCTACTTGCAACATGCACCTCTCGTTTTCCTTGAACTTAAAACTTGCTTGACATGATTGTTCCATTCTCGTCCCTTATTGATATCCTTGTGTCCTTATCCTTCAGGGACACCCCATCTGCTCCTCCTTCTGAGGCTTCCATTGTACTGATAACTCCAGCAAATCCAGTAGGCTAGGGCCAGCTTTCCATATTGAACCAAGGGCAAGAATTAGTAGATTTTTATCAGTTGACTCTGCAAGTCATGCATGCCCGACCAGCACAATCAGCCCCACCAGTCTTGCCAGAACAACCAGTTAATCCCGCTCCATCATTCATACCAGCCAGACAATACCACCAGTTCTACTAGTACAACCAGGACATGAAGGCTCGTAAGCTATGCTAGAGATGATCCAATCTATGATGATGGTACAATAACAATAACATCAACAACAACTCCATCTTCAGCAATAAGTGTTCTAACTCTGCCAACAGTTTCAGTAAGTACAAGAATAGACCAACACTACTCTTTGCTAGGGAGTTAGAGTAGAACTCGAGAGTAGTGGGCGTTATAATCACAATGCGGTGACTAATGTTAGTCCCATGCACCCAGCCAAGTTCTTCGACACGGAAGATGCAATTTCCGCAGATTCTTGGCTCCAAGACTTTGAGGCCATCCTGTATGCAACCAAGACCCCAAATGATGAGAAGGTAGCAGTCATTAATCTACAACTATCAGATCTTGCCCGAGTTTGTTGGGCATCACAAGAAATGGCACTTCCGAAGCCCATTGGTTGGCAAACGTTCAAGGAGCACTTTCAGGAGAAGTATTTCCACACCACCGCCAAGTTCCAGCTCCAGCAGCAGTTTATCAACCTCCATCAGAACACAAGATCGGTCGACCCGTATGCGGCTAAGTTTTGCTGACTTAGCCAAATTTTCCCTCATATGGTAGCTTTCGAGGAAGATCGAGCCAAGAGATTTTAGAAAGGGTTATATCTTGAGCTTCAGTAGTTTATGGTGGGTCATAATTATACCATCTATGATGTAGTACTCAGGGCAGCTAGATCCCAAGAACTTGCCGGCCAGAGATTAGTAGCAAGGACCGAAGGCCAGAAGAGGTCACACTCATCTCTGTGTAGCGCTAGTATTCAGTCATCACCACCAGCATCAGCAGTCAGAATACCCCACCCGCCAGCACCTCCAACTTCTACAGTAGCCTTAGTGCAATCAACCAGGCAGTATGTATCAGCAGGATGCAGCCACAGCGGCAAGCCAGGGCACACCAAAGAATAGTGCAAGAGAGCCAATGGTCAGTGTCTCAGATGTGGGACATCCGACCACATGATTGGTTCATGCCCGCTTTTGTACCCAGTAACTTTTTCAGTTTGACAGTTACCAGCTCAGCGTCGGGCAGCGACTGATGGCCCGCGAGGACCAGTATTAGCAATTCGACCACCAGCCCAGCGTCCTCTCCTGACGCAGTTACAGCAGTTTCAGCAGCAATGTTCAGTGCAGTATGTGCATGTTCAGCAAGCCCGACCAGCAAGACAGAACCAGCAGCAAGTCAGAGCCACAGCCTTGGACGATGGCCTAACAAAACATTTGGCAACCTAAAGCAGTTGTTAGCCGAAGGCGCTACAATTATGGTTAAGATTTTTGAGCACTCTTTAACTTATCTCATTCTTAGGTTCTTGTAGAACGATCTCATGTTCCGACGCGTTCGAGATACGATAGTCATTTCGATCATTAGGTTGATCAAAAGGCGAGTTCGTCGCCATGCTCCTCTACCTTCGTGACTCATGGTATGTGGTGTCTATCATGTGTCCCGACTGTGAAGGTATGTCCTGGATTAGAGTAATGTCCTCGATAGAGTCGTTGGTACCGACTTACCGTCAGGCTTGGCTCTTGACCATTTGTATGAGTCCGTATAGGCAAGTAAGGACGAGTTCCTATTCGACTGACTCAGGGGTATATGTATCCATATGCCTCCAATTCCCTGTGTGTTACTTTTATGCATTTATTTTATTAGTTACTTTAAAGCTATTTTTTTCTATTTTAGTTACTTGCTTTGTATATCATTTGACTTATGATTTGATTTCTTAAGTTTTCCCGTATGTTCCAGCTCGACAAGCCTTGGTGAAATTCCGAGGACAAAATTTTTCTAAGGAGGGTAGAGATGTCACACCCGATTCCAGATTTGGTATTTCTTGTATTTCTAGAATTAATTGTTTCTGATAATGTATTCTTGCTGTATTTTTTATGTTGGTTCATATCATTTATTATTATTTTATTTTTGTTGTTGAGAGAGAGACTACCAAAGACCAGTTGAATACCCATTGGCTTTGTCATAGACTCGGTTTAGGACCCGCATGTAGAATGGACCCTTGGTTCGGTTTATTTTGGGTAAACCCATGGATAAACCCTCTTATCTCCTCTCTTAGTATATATATGAAGCTTTTCTCTCTCCTCTCTTTCTTCTCCTATATTTCCATTTACCTCTTTTTACTCTCCCTCAAGCTCCCTCTAGCCAAACCCTAGCCCTAAGAAGAAGTTGTTGTGACTTGGAACGTGAGAGGAGAGGCTAATAGTCACCCAAGGCAAG
>JAYESA010000011.1:50107323-50332323 GCA_036927795.1 Iris macrosiphon | reverse complement strand
GCGGATACACGTTGATTTCGGTGTGCACGCACACCCGAATCAGCTTCTGCAAAATCCCACAAGTCCGTATCGACGGCGCGCACGTATCTATAAAGACCGCACGTGACCAAGTCATCCCGTTTGGTGGGGCGTACTCAGTTCCGGGGTGAAACAGGGTCTGGTTTTTCCTGTTTTTGGATCGCGGTGTGCGATCACCACAGGACGCGATGCCCCGAGCGGTTTGTCCGGGCACCGAGAGGGTCATACAGGCTTCGCAACGCAATTTACGTAATTAAAATCGGAGATATGGGGTGCGAGATACGAGTACCTGAACGAGGCTCCTCGAAACGAGATTTTCTCGTGTCCGTGTCGTGTCCGACACGCCGACACAAAATTTGGGGATTTAGGGTTTGGTTAGGGTTTTGAAGCTACGGCGGGTGGCCGACCGGAGGCGCGCCGGAGGGGGCTGGGACGGCTCGCCGGGGGAGCTGGGGAGTTGGCCGGTGGCGGCGGCTCGAGGCAGCGGCGGCCGGAGCTGTTGGCCGGAGGCGGGCTGCCCGCTGCTGCTGCTGCTGCTGCTTGGGCGCTGGCCGGAGGCAGTCGTCGAGGAGGGCGGGGCAGCCGGAGATGGAGGTGGCGCAGGGAGGAGCGGCGGGTGGTCGGGGTGGCCGGAGAAAAGGGTGGTGACCGGAGAGGGCTGGGGGAGAGGGGTTTATATAGGGCGGAGCGGTTGGGGGTGGGGGTCGGGCCGAGCGAGGCGGGGTCGTGACGGTCGTGGCCGCGCGGGGCGCGGGGGGCGGAGATGTGGCACGGCGGGCGCGGGCGGCGGGGGTGAGGGCTGGGGAGCGGGTCGCGGGTCGGGTTCGGGTGGACCCGACCCGTTAAGGCGGGTGGGCCGGCCTGTTGGTTTGGGCCGCGGGCTTGGGCCGAGTTGGCGGGCTGGGCTGCTGGGCTCGGCCCACTGGGCCGGGCCGGCCTAACAAAATATAAATAATAATAATATTAGTAATAATAATAATAATAATAATAATAATAATAATAATAATAATAATAATTAATTAATAGTTTTTAGGCATTTAAAAATAGGTCTGAGGCCCAAAAAATTCCAGAAAAATTACCCTAAGTCCAGTTTTTCATTTTACACCCAAAAATATTATTTTCATGATATTTTAATATTATTTATTAACAAATAAAAATCGTTTAATAATTTAAAGCCTTGATTTTAATTACAGAAAATTCCCAGAAAATTCCAGAAAATTGCAAAAAATCCAATTTTAATATTTTTGAAATAATCAGGGGCTTACACTTCGAGCAGCAGTTCAGTGGCAATTTCACCAGCAGCAGCAACTTGAACATTCTACATAGGAAGAGCAGCAGTTTCAGCATAGGTGTATAAGCGAGGTTTGGCTCAGGTAAGGTTAGCTAATAGATGGGTGAGTGTTCAGATAGTTAGTATTAAGTTTATCTAGTAGTAGTTAGTTAAATGCTTATTTGTAAATAGTTATATAGATAGGTGTATTAGTCAGATTCTTAACTATATGTATCAGTGTTATATGAGGGCTTTGGTAGTAAGTTATTATGTAGGTGTGTATGTATTAGTTTGTATTGATAGTTATTAGAGTATGGTATTTAATATTCTTTTAACATATAGTTTGTAGGGTAGTTAACTATATACTAGAGTGGCATTATCTTGAGATACTAAGGTGAGTGTAAAGTTATTGAGGATACTCAAGATATTTGAGTTGGGTATCAAGATGGGGGTTTAGTGGTACGATACTGCGTTGGTTCAAAGCCAAAATATCCATTTAGCATTTGTAATTAGAATTACTTTATTAATATTGATTATATATGGTCCATAAAGTGTCGGACAGCGGTCCTCTAAGGCATAGTCTGGAAAAATATTTCCAGTCAGGAAGGAGCAAAGCACAATCTCAAATAACAGTTCCATTTAATTGATAAGGACTATAAAGTAATAAACATGTCATGCTAGATACTGAGAAGACCGAGAATAAATGCAATGGCAAAATAGAGAGACATGAAATGTAAAGAGACAGGTAATAGGCAATATGAGACAGTCAGTGCATATATGAAAATGAAAAGGACAAGGTACAGTATCATATACGGGTGATGTAGTATATGATTTAAAATAGGGAACTATAATCTATTCTAAGTGTTAGAAATAGTAGTTTCGAAATGTGATCGGCTTGGGAACATGTACGATAGCTATAGGGCCTGGCTAATCATGGGTGAAGAGCATGATTAACACTTACAATTGTTCTACACTACAATAAGAGGTTATGATCACATTTCTTACTAACTACTTCCCCGCCCCCAACTAGTACTGTGGATCCAACCATGACACGTCACGATACACGAGCAAGTCCAGTTTATCATGTACGATGTCTAATATACATGTCGTGTACGATGTCAATACGATAATCAATGTAACACCTCATGACTGCAGATCCAAGCTATACTAGTCCGTGTAGCACAGTGTCAAAGATTCAGTTGTAACATTTCAGGATTATTGAAATTATAGAAATTATCAAGAAATTGGAAATTATCGGAGAATGTACTTGCCTCGGGTCCTTAGCTGGTAATTATTGATGTCTTGTTCCAGAGTATCCCCTGGGTAAACCAACAGTCCTATAGACATAACACAATATAACATTTGCATCAGAAGCTACGCTAACACACAGTCTAAAACACTGAGTTCGGGACTTCTCTAGGTATGATACTGGTCACCTAGGATCACCTAGTAGGTTCACCAATTAAACATATTATTAATAATAAAATATAATACATATATATTGTTATTCCAAAGTATCTACAAGATAGGTAAAACTGTATGTACATGAATGGAAATATATTTTCTTTATGTGAAAAATATACATCACCCATTATTTAAGAATATATATATTTTTACATTTATATACACTAAATAAAAATATACCCATACCCTACATGTACATAGGTATATATATATATATACCAAAAATACGTTTTATACCAAAATACATTTTTATTAAACATATACCCATAAAATATATATATACACATATATATTTATACCAAAATAATAATTATACTATATACATGTAATTATACCAATTAAATATATATATAACATTAAACACGAAAACATACATTAACATAATTTATATGTTACAGATAATTTATACACATATATTTTTAATACATATTTATAATAAAATACATTTTAATATACATATATAAAAATAGAGAAATGCGCAAGATATATACATATATATATCTATATATATAATATATATATATATACTAAGTAGAAATACACTATATACATTAACATATATATACTAAGAAATATTTATACTAAAATTCATACATGTATATGTTTATACATATCCCAAAGTGTTATTATATATATATACACTTATGTACTAACATATCAATATAACATAATTATATAACTACTTATATATATACACAAGAATACATATTAAAATATCATTAAATACATATACACACGTATTCACCTACACACATATATACGTATATGCAAATATATATATATATGTGTACATAAAGAAGGAGGGAGAGGAAGAAGAGAGCTCACTGGTGTGGGGCACGCTGGCCGGCCGGAGGAGTCGAGTTCCTGCCGGAGTTGATGTCGGAACAATGGAGGAGCTTCCAGGTGAAGAGAAGACTGGAAATGGTGGTGATGGGAGCTAGCTCTGGTGGTGGAGGAGGCTCGAGGAGGAATGGGGCAGCCGGAGATCAGTGAAGGTTTTCGGGTCGGGGAGTTGGGAGGATGGTGGAGGAGGTTGGAGTAATGGTGGTGATGGTTAAGTAGATGGTAGTTGACAGCGAGAGGGGGAGAGCGCAGCCGGAGTAGGTCGGGGATGAAGGGGATGGGAGTAGTGGATGTAGTCGGAGGAGAAGGAGGGAGAGCCGCCGGACTGAATAGCGGGGAGAGGGAGTTGGGAGCCCGACAGGGAGGAATGGGGGAGCAGCGGGGATGTGCAGCGCCGCCGGGGCTGACCGGCTGAACAGGGAGCGAAGGGGAGGTGCAGTGGGGCCGTCGGGTTGTAGGCCAGCGGGGTGGTGGTGGTGTTAGATGATGTGGTGGAGGTGGTTGTAGATGTATGGGAGCAGCGGCCGCCGGAGTACTGAGGGGCAGCGCCGGCCGGGAACAGAGTCTGGGGTCGGGCTCGGTCGCCTGAGCAGGTCGGAGAGGGGAGCAGGCCGAGCACACAGCGGGTCGGAGAGGGCAGTCCAGCGGGAAGAGCGGGGGCCGGAGCAGTCGCAGCAAGGCGGAGGGGGTGCTCGGGGTTCGGCCACCGGAGTACACAGAGGCCACCGGAGTGTATGTGGGGGGTGAACAGTGTTCCCCCCCTTCTTCCTCTTTTGAATTTAAATTCAATGAAAGAAGAAGAACAATAAAGAAGAAGAAGGAAGGAAGAAGGAGAAGAAAAGAAAAGAAGAAGAAAATAGAAGAAGAAGGAAAAGAGCTTGGTTCCCTACGTTGGAGAGAGGGGAGGTGGAGGCTTGTTTTGGGATTAGGGTTTGTGACAAATCATTAAATAGGGAGAGAGGGTTTTGATGAAGGGTGAGGATGCACTCAAGGAATGAGTGGTCCAGATTTTTCATGAGGGAAAATTAATTCATGTAGGAATGAGGGTGAGATGCTTATTTAAATATTAGGGATTCCTTCATTGTTTTAAACAAATGAGGTGTTGACACAAAAATGCAAATTTGCAAATTAGCCCCCTTAAATTTGGGTATTTACACAGACGCATGAAATGACAAAAATTTGGCGGGCGATTCAGTGTCCGGTATTTTGTAGGGTCAGGGGGCGCTGTATGATCGGTATGGGCTCAATTTGCAGGGCACTGGAATTAAATTGGGATTTTCAGAATTGGTTTAAATAGTATCCTCAATTTAATTAGAAATAAATGCAAGTTGAGTTCAAAAATTAATTTGGAGTATATGGGGCCAAAATCAGGTCAGGTCATCAATACCAATAATGAAGACAACTCAGAACAGAATATTACCCTAATTTGGGCCGCACGAAAAATAGGTCAAGATTGTCCCCAATTTCAATTGGAACGCACAACGATACAAAATAGAGATTTATTAAATAACGTCCGCGACGATTTTTGTGCGGCTAGAAACAATGTACAGAGAGCATAATTATGAGTTGCAAAAAATAGCAGAATAGAAGGCGGGCATGTCTAGGGCAAGATTGTGAAATTTGTTGGAAGACAAAAGCTAGGGTAGCGCTCCAAATATCGAAGCAAAGGCAATGCGCAATAATTAATTAAAATACAGTAATTAATTACAATCTCCACTAATTAAATTCTAAATAAATAATTAAATACAAAATTCCAAAATTCCTGACAGGTGTTCGTATACTGGCTTCTAGGTCAAGTCTGCTAGCTCAAAATAAATGAACACTGCATCTAATACTATATTTAATTACACATCACATAATCATTTATTAAAAATCAAATATACTATCATGCAATTAATTAATTATAACTACAATAATATTAAATATTATTAAAATTCAAAAATACCCCTGTTTTTGGAATGTGGTAGTGACAAGTCTACCCTCCTTAAAAGAATTTTGTCCTCGAAATTCAAAATCCTCGGAATAAAATCAAAGTCCATTTTATCAAAAATTTCCCCGAAATTTTTAGTTACAATTCAATATTCAGAATTTAATATCCACTCCTCAAATTTGATTTTAATCAATGCACAATGTATAATGTAATCTCGTTCACAAAGTTTGAATTTAAACATTAGTCCATCAAAAATTTTATTTCTCGATTTCCTCTTTCCTCAAAATACTTAACAATGCGATACTTAAGGATTCTCCAACTGCAACATCAATATAAAATTTTAAAAATTTTATAACTTGCAATCAATTAAATATAATGATAATCTCCCCAAAATTCCAAATTAAATAACATGTCATAATCTTCCTGGAATTAATTAAACCACCAATTATGAAATGTTAATTTCTTAACCCTGTATTTGAATCAATGGTTATCCTCGAATCTTAATCATCTTGTCTCTCTTGTCAAGTCATAACTCCTCTATGAATCTTCGTCATGGTCAAACCTCGATAATCATGGCAAAAAAACTTCCTACAATCATACAACATGCAACCTAAGGGAATATGTATGGTGTCTTGTCATGGTATTGCAGTCTCTGTATCATGGTGTACTACTAACTACATTCTAACAAGAAATCATGCATACAAGCTACGGTACTAAGGTATCAATCAATCAATCAAGTAGATAGGAACAGAAGGAAGGAAAGAACAGAACCTACTAACACATTACCTGTAGTATCAGTCTCCTCGACCGTCATCGCAAATGCCCCGCCCTGCTGGGGTGGTTCCCTTCGCGGGTGCTGAGCAATATACGGTTCCACAGGTAGCCTAACTGGATCTCTATAATCTGAAGTTGCGCGCTGGCCGGGAAGATAAGGGGCTAGAAGACAATCCCTTACTCGATGTCCTGCAGCGCCGCAGTGCAAACAAAGTCCTAGCCTCGTTCTACAGCTCTCCCAAAGGTGACCTGACTTCTTACAGAAATGACAAGTCTGCCGTGTCTCTCTTGGAGGCTGTTGCTGATTCTGCTAAACACGGACTGGTGCCTGGTACTGTTGTTGATACTGATACGCCCATGGATGTTGCTGGATAGGAACTGGTGCTAGGTACTGCGGTGGATGCTGCAATGTCCATGGTTGTTGCTGAATATGAAATGGTACTTGGTACTGCTGTTGGTGCTGAATACGGGGATGTTTGGCTGGTCCTGCGCTACCATTCGTATCTCCAAAAGTATTATGACTCCTCTTAGGCCTGAGATCCAGATCCTCTTCTGCGATCTGAGCATCCATCAAGATAGCCTCAAAGGTAGCGGTACGACGACCAGAAGTACGCGACCTTATCTCTCTCGTCAGTCCCTTTCTAAATTTTTGGGCTCGATCTCCTGGGTCTCGAATCATAGATGATGCAAAATGGCTCAATCTACAGAATTCTGCAGCATACTCGTCGATCGACATGTTTACTTAAACTAAGTCCTGAAACTGACTTTCCAAGGTTCCCAATGCCACGTCGGGAAAGAACTTCTCCTTGAAGAGCTCCTTGAAGGTCTCCCAAGTAAGTCCTTGTGCAGTAATTCTCGGCTCTGTGCGATACCACGTGAGTGCGATATCGAACATCTGACTGCCAGCGGCTTCTATCTGCAAGTTCTCCGGAATCTGGGTCAATCGCAGGCTTCTCGCTATATCCTCTAGCCAGTCGTCAGCGTAGAGTATCCCTTCGGTACCTTTAAACTCTCGAGGCATCATCCTCTTGAAATCCACTATAGTGCCTGATCTCTGTTGTTGCTGGCCAGGAAACTGCTGGTACTGTGCTACTCTCTCCAAAGCTTGGAGAGTCACTTGATGAGCATTCTCCATGTTTTCTCTCATCAGCTCGGTTTGTTCCTGGTGCGCTTCTGCTTGCACTCTCTGAGCCTCAGCTTGAACTCGCTGAGCATCTGCCATCACTCTCTGGGCATCTACCATGCCCTGGATCAAGGTAAACATCTGCGTCCCGTTAATTGGCAAACCTCCGGGAATCGGAGTTGGTGGAGGAGGAAGGTTATCCGTCATAGCTGCGGCAATCTTCTGAACAGGTGGGGGAGTGGGATCCCCGAAAAGTGCAGATACTCCTACGTGTATCGAAGATGTAGGAGGAACTACGGATGTCTGTCTCTCAGGTGGAGAGGTGGCAGGCCCCTCTAAAGCTGATGTTCCCACTCTTATAGACCGTGTCTGCGGCGACATCCTGAAGACAGATCCCAAAGATTCAATTTAGGCAAAAATGTGATATCATCAAGGAAGGACAGTACAGTTCTAAGGAAGCATCATTCAAGATAAATAGATTGAAAGGAAAAATCCTAGTTATGATTGCACAAGTTAAAGATGCATCCATGGTCTGATACCTCTATCCTCTAGGTACCACAGTTCTACTTGAAACATACTCACTGCTAGCTTCCTTACCTACTGCAATTGCTGATATTAGCTATCCTTATCACTCAAGTGCATATCAATTCAACACACTATACTAAGTACTGTTCTCTCTCCAATACAATCCTAGATGAACACCTAAGCCAATTGGCAGTGAAATCTCAATCATGCTCAAGTCAACAGATCCTTACACATGCATCCCATCTACTTATATACTCATATATCTCCCCATTATAAAATCTTATCCTCAAATAAAATTCCTCAAAATAACTCCTCGAATAAATTTTAAAGTAAACATGCATATACCTTCCTCAAAGTCAATTACCTAAATACTGAAATGAAAACTTAATCACTAAAAATCTTTACAGACTTGTCTAGGTTCATCAAATTGAATCTGAATTCCTCAAAATAAAATTTTAATAACATAATATCTTGACTCCTCAAAATTCAAAAATGCAATTCGTTTTTAATCTTCAAATAAGAATTTAAATCCATATCTAGTAGTCCAGTAGCCCTAGTGTTATCTTTCTCACTGTCCTCATCGACGTGTGTCATCAAGTAATACCATAAATTAGTCTGCAAATTTTATCTTGATACGACATCAAACCCTACCATGAAACCAAAATCCTAATTTCATACCTAATTAACAACAATCAAATTCAACATCAATAAGTGAGAATGGACGGAACAAGGGAATAATTTTAAATGGGAAGTTATAACAAGATTCTCAGGGGTCATCCCAGGAATCTCTCAAGGATTTGTGATTGAGTATTCGCTCTCGTCCTAGTATCCTATATCCTAGATCCTATCGCAGGCACGCAATAGTGTAACAAAGATGCCACACTACTACGACATCGCACAACTCGCGAAGTCAGACCTGAATGGGCCACCACTAAAAACGTGTCACGACCCACACCCGATTTAGGGGCACGAGTACGTGGGTACGTCCAGCCTACGCCGCGGCATCGGCGGTAGAACGCTGTCAAGGTCATGATACTATCTAGCCAATCTCACACAAACATCCAATCTCCATAAGGAGGCACGGATGACACGAATAAAATGTACACATACTCAATCACAGGATTACAGCACGATAAGATATCAAACAGAAAATTAAATACAACACAAATCCAGAATGTAATCTAACTCAACAATATCCAAGTCTCAATAAAAAATGCCGGAGACAAATTCGGTACCAACAGTCTGCTAAAAGAACTAATCAGAAAAACCAGAAGAATTAGTGATTCCTGCTAGACCTCCCGGAATCACAACTAACTACCAAGTCTGCAGCTACTCACCATATGGTCCATAAAGTGTCGGACAGCGGTCCTCTAAGGCATAGTCTGGAAAAATATTTCCAGTCAGGAAAGAGCAAAGCACAATCTCAAATAACAGTTCCATTTAATTGATAAGGACTATAAAGTAATAAACATGTCATGCTAGATACTGAGAAGACCGAGAATAAATGCAATGGCAAAATAGAGAGACATGAAATGTAAAGAGACAGGTAATAGGCAATATGAGACAGTCAGTGCATATATAAAAATGAAAAGGACAAGGTACAGTATCATATACGGGTGATGTAGTATATGATTTAAAATAGGGAACTGTAATCTATTCTAAGTGTTTGAAATAGTAGTTTCGAAATGTGATCGGCTTGAGAATATGTACGATAGCTATAGGGCCTGGCTAATCATGGGTGAAGAGCATGATTAACACTTACAATTGTTCTACACTGCAATAAGAGGTTATGATCACATTTCTTACTAACTACTTCCCCGCCCCCAACTAGTACTGTGGATCCAACCATGACACGTCACGATACACGAGCAAGTCCAGTTTATCATGTACGATGTCTAATATACATGTCGTGTACGATGTCAATACGATAATCAATGTAACACCTCATGACTGCAGATCCAAGCTATACTAGTCCGTGTAGCACAGTGTCAAAGATCCAGTTGTAACATTTCAGGATTATTGAAATTATAGAAATTATCAAGAAATTAGAAATTATCGGAGAATGTACTTGCCTCGGGTCCTTAGCTGGTAATTATTGATGTCTTATTCCAGAGTATCCCCTGGGTAAACCAACAGTCCTATAGACATAACACAATATAACATTTGTATCAGAAGCTACGCTAACACACAGTCTAAAACACTGAGTTCGGGACTTCTCTAGGTATGATACTGGTCACCTAGGATCACCTAGTAGGTTCACCAATTAAACATATTATTAATAATAAAATATAATACATATATATTGTTATTCCAAAGTATCTACAAGATAGGTAAAACTGTATGTACATGAATGGAAATATATTTTCTTTATGTGAAAAATATACATCACCCATTATTTAAGAATATATATATTTTTACATTTATATACACTAAATAAAAATATACCCATACCCTACATGTACACAGGTATATATATATATATACCAAAAATACGTTTTATACCAAAATACATTTTTATTAAACATATACCCATAAAATATATATATACACATATATATTTATACCAAAATAATAATTATACTATATACATGTAATTATACCAATTAAATATATATATAACATAAAACACGAAAACATACATTAACATAATTTATATGTTACAGATAATTTATACACATATATTTTTAATATGTATTTATAATAAAATACATTTTAATATACATATATAAAAATAGAGAAATGCGCAAGATATATACATATATATATATATCTATATATATAAAATATATATATATATACTAAGTAGAAATACACTATATACATTAACATATATATACTAAGAAATATTTATACTAAAATTCATAAATGTATATGTTTATACATATCCCAAAGTGTTATTATATATATATATACACTTATGTACTTACATATCAATATAACATAATTATATAACTACTTATATATATACACAAGAATACATATTAAAATATCATTTAATACGTATACACACGTATTCACCTACACACATATATACGTATATGCAAATATATATATATGTGTACATAAAGAAGGAGGGAGAGGAAGAAGAGAGCTCACTGGTGTTGGGCACGCTGGCCGGCCGGAGGAGTCGAGTTCCTGCCGGAGTTGATGTCGGAACAATGGAGGAGCTTTCAGGTTAAGAGGAGACTGGAAATGGTGGTGATGGGAGCTAGCTCTGGTGGTGGAGGAGGCTCGAGGAGGAATGGGGTGGCCGGAGATCAGTGAAGGTGTTCGGGTCGGGGAGTTGGGAGGATGGTGGAGGAGGTTGGAGTAATGGTGGTGATGGTTAAGTAGATGGTAGTTGACAGCGAGAGGGGGAGAGCGCAGCCGGAGTAGGTCGGGGATGAAGGGGATAGGAGTAGTGGATGTAGTCGGAGGAGAAGGAGGGAGAGCCGCCGGACTGAATAGCGGGGAGAGGGAGTTGGGAGCCCGACAGGGAGGAATGGGGGAGCAGCGGGGATGTGCAGCGCCGCCGGGGCTGACCGGCTGAACAGGGAGCGAAGGGGAGGTGCAGTGGGGCCGTCGGGTTGTAGGCCAGCGGGGTGGTGGTGGTGTTAGATGATGTGGTGGAGGTGGTTGTAGATGTATGGGAGCAGCGGCCGCCGGAGTACTGAGGGGCAGCGCCGGCCGGGAACAGAGTCTGGGGTCGGGCTCGGTCGCCTGAGCAGGTCGGAGAGGGGAGCAGGCCGAGCACACAGCGGGTCGGAGAGGGCAGTCCAGCGGGAAGAGCGGGGGCCGGAGCAGTCGCAGCAAGGCGGAGGGGGTGCTCGGGGTTCGGCCACCGGAGTACACAGAGGCCGCCGGAGTGTATGTGGGGGGTGAACAGTGTTCCCCCCCCCTTCTTCCTCTTTTGAATTTAAATTCAATGAAAGAAGAAGAACAATAAAGAAGAAGAAGGAAGGAAGAAGGAGAAGAAAAGAAAAGAAGAAGAAAATAGAAGAAGAAGGGAAAGAGCTTGGTTCCCTACGTTGGAGAGAGGGGAGGTGGAGGCTTGTTTTGGGATTAGGGTTTGTGACAAATCATTAAATAGGGAGAGAGGGTTTTGATGAAGGGTGAGGATGCACTCAAGGAATGAGTGGTCCAGATTTTTCATGAGGGAAAATTAATTCATGTAGGAATGAGGGTGAGATGCTTATTTAAATATTAGGGATTCCTTCATTGTTTTAAACAAATGAGGTGTTGACACAAAAATACAAATTTGCAAATTAGCCCCCTTAAATTTGGGTATTTGCACAGACGCATGAAATGACGAAAATTTGGCGGGCAATTCAGTGTCCGATGTTTTGTTGGGTCAGGGGGCGCTGTATGATCGGTATGGGCTCAATTTGCAGGGCACTGGAATTAAATTGGGATTTTCAGAATTGGTTTAAATAGTATCCTCAATTTAATTAGAAATAAATGCAAGTTGAGTTCAAAAATTAATTAGGAGTATATGGGGCCAAAATCAGGTCAGGTCATCAATACCAATAATGAAGACAACTCAGAACAGAATATTATCCTAATTTGGACCGCACAAAAAATAGGTCAAGATTGTCCCCAATTTCAATTGGAACGCACAACGATACAAAATAGAGATTTATTAAATAACGTCAGCGATAATTTTTATGCGGCTAGAAACAATGTACAGAGAGCATAATTATGAGTTACAAAAAATAGCAGAATGGAATGTGGGCATGTCTAGGGTAAGATTGTGAAATTTGTTGGAAGACAAAAGCTAGGGTAGCGCTCCAAATATCGAAGCAAAGGCAATGCACAATAATTAATTAAAATACAGTAATTAATTACAATCTCCACTAATTAAATTCTAAATAAATAATTAAATACAAAATTCCAAAATTCCTGACAGGTGTTCGTATACTGGCTTCTAGGTCAAGTCTGCTAGCTCAAAATAAATGAACACTGCATCTAATACTATATTTAATTACACATCACACAATCATTTATTAAAAATCAAATATACTATCATGCAATTAATTAATTATAACTACAATAATATTAAATATTATTAAAAGTCGAAAATACCCCTATTTTTGGAATGTGGTAGTGACAGTTACTTATCTCTTATTGCCTAGGAAAATTTTTTTATTGCTTCCCTACATGTTCTACTTGAACAAAACCCTCACCCTTCCTCTTTATTTTTTCTTGTTCATGACCCCTTATCCTTTGTGTCGTTCTTCAACAAATATGTCGTACAATCGCGTCATCTTTTCTGGAGAAAACCTTTCCTGATCTGTTATATTTTATTTTTCTTAATTGCGAGGGCGCAATTCTTTTAAGGTGGGTAGATTGCGAGCACCCTAAATTTTACATAGGGTTAGTTCGATAATTAATCATTATTATTTTTTATTTTAATATTTATTCAATAATTTAATTGAACTTTGAAAACCCATCACATATGGTTTTAAGATCTTGAGTGCAATACTAGCCCCTCCCTTCCAACCAACCTAGCATGCTCGACTTAGATGAGTCAAATTTGGCTCCTGATATGAGTGTCACTCACAAATTCACAATCCCATGCTTTGTTTTGGTCACACAACTAATGCGACACAACTAAGAGAAAACGATGATTAATTAACCATTTTGTCATGGTGTACGATTCTAACACGCCACCCCAATCCATTGCTTCCAACTAAATCCATACTAAGAGCCTAACTGGTCCTATTACGTGTATGACACTCGAGTTGCGTTATTCGAACCCCTGCATGCTTCCAATATAATATTAAGTAGAAAATAAAGTTTATGAATTTATTTAACTAATTTAATATTCATTCATATTTAGTAAATACCCTTTGAATTAATATGAATTGGGTTATAAATTATTTGTTGCAAGAAATATAACTTTTCTAGAATTTTTTCCAAGAACCTAATTATTTCTGGGAATTTTCTACATATAATAATGAATAAAATAAAACCAAAAGAAAAGAAAATAAATAAAGAAAGAAAAGAAATTAAACAAATCCTAACTACTCTAACCTACCCGTGCACAGGAGATCCCAACCCATCAAACCCTTTCTTATATATATATATATATATATATATATATATATAAGCATTACAAAAAACCCTAACCCTAATCCTAAACCACCTCCACCATGACCCACGTCGGACCCCGACAACCCAGGCAATCACCCTGACCCCTCGTCGTCGTTGTCGTCGTCGCCGCGGTGAAGCAGTGTCGGGCGCCATCCCAGATCCGCCCCGACGTGGTGTACACAGCAACAGCAGCCGTGCGCCCCCCCTTCCCCCCCTTCGTGCAGAGTTTCCTCCCTCCTCGCTCGTCCGTTTCATGTCCCATCTTCGCTGGTATGTTCACAACCTAACCCCCTAGGATTTCCTTCAAGTGGAACGAATTTAGGCCCCCGAGTTTGATCAAAAAATTGACCGGAAGTTGGCCGAAAAAATGTTCAAAAATAGTTCAGAAATTTAGTCCAAGTACCCATGTTGATGTCCATTTTTTTACCAACTCGTTAATTATTTTCAAAATATAATTGAAAGGACTTCTTCACAATATAACCAAGATTTTTACTATTTGTTTAGTTTTTATTAGTTTGCTTTAATGTTTAAATTATTTTGATTCCAAAACGACAAAAAACTTATTTTTAAAGAACCCAAAATCTCTGATACGGGATGCATCCCGCCAAACGAGGCCACGTCATCACGTGCGGATTGTACCAAATGGTGCAAAATGTGAACGCAGACGTGTGGGCTTTCACGGAACTTGATTTGGACGTGAGTGTGCGCCGGAATCAACGTGTATCCGCCGAAAAATACTGTATCAGCCTACACCTCGCCATAACTTTGTTTATAGTTGTCGGTTCACAACGAAACTTGTGTCATTAGATTTGCAGCGTTACATTGGTCCTGTGACCCAAGTTTGGTTCGAATCGGAGAACGTTAATGAAATATCGTTTTGTAGGCCCCACGGTTTCACAGGACAGGCAATTTCATGATCAGTTCATCGAAATCTAGTTCTAGATGTTCCGTTGGGTTCGTATCGTTATTCTGGACCCATAAACACTAAGTTTGATAAATTTGGAGAACTTTATCTTCGACATATTTTTCGGTGCGAAGGCCATATGTGGACCCTACTTTGACCCAAAACTATTAATTTTGCCCCTGTATCCAAATTGGACTTATGGGTAGTCAATCTTAGATATTTCAAGTATTCTGAGAATATTGGTGATGTTTATTTTAGCACCCGGAGGTGTACGTGCAGATTCCGCTTTCCCAGGAGTAGTTGACGGAGTTTAGAACCCAAACAAGTGTACCTCGCCAAACTCGCAGTAGATCATGTTATGTTATCTTCTTGTGTTTCTTTATATATATATATATATATATATATATATATATATATATATATATATATTCTTGTGATGTGCATGTTCAACCTAGGACCATGAGACGTTGCATAGCGTCCGAACAAGATTCTGGCGTCGACGTTGTACGCGGAGTCGTGTAACGTCACTTAGAGATTTTATTCCACAATTCTATTTTTACGTGTTTGTTTTACCAAGTACGTCATACAGTAGGATACTTGACACTATTTTATATGATAGAATCTTTCTTGAGTTATTCGTGGTAATTCTTCATAGGCTTACAGGATTCGTGATATGAGACTTGCATATTATATGGATATTATTATGACTCGTTGTACTAGCTAGAGGTCATGATCTTGCGTGTTATGGACATGAGACATTGTGGATATGAGACGTGAGGTTACATTGGGTGGGGAGAGACACACATGCTACAGGCTGATTATGTTATATATATACTATGTTATTGGAGGTGTTTAGTCTTTATACCCGAGCTTGGCACATTACTGGCCCTACGAGATACTACTTGCTGCTATGGGCTCCCTGACACAGAGCCTGTAGTAGTCTCAGTCTGAGTACTAGTGATGCTCACATTTGTATTTTACTTAGCTGGTTGCATAGCTTGCCCTGAGGATTTGTTTATATTTCTTGTTGTATTTCATTTGGCTTGAGTGTTTATTTTACCATGCTATGTCTTCTGAGGACCTAGATCTGGATTATGTCCCCAGGTGTAAATGAGGAGAGCTATCCTGAGGCTTACGGGATAGGTGCTACTATTGGAGACGTACAGGTTGCAGAGGACGAGGTTGTTCCGGAGGACTTCTCTTGAGCACACAATATTCTCACCATTCAGTTATTATGCTTAGTGTTCTTAGATAT
This sequence comes from Iris macrosiphon, assembly GCA_036927795.1. Classification (NCBI taxonomy): domain Eukaryota; kingdom Viridiplantae; phylum Streptophyta; class Magnoliopsida; order Asparagales; family Iridaceae; genus Iris; species Iris macrosiphon. Next base: position 50,316,145 of record JAYESA010000011.1, on the reverse strand, counting down.
TTGATCTTGTAGTGACTTCTAGATATTGTACTTGGAGTTATTTTTCTTTCCATTTTGATGACGGGTTATTTCCTGTGATATTATTTATATTGCTTTGATTGGACAGATCATTTTATATTATTGTGACTGGACTTGTCTCTTTTATTTCGTTACTTATTGTGGATGAGATTAGATATATAAACTGTGACAGATATCGTAGATCATTTTATATGTATTACAGCTTAAGTGCACTCTAACAGGTCCATTAAATTGGGTTTGCCCATTAGAGTTGTGTTGTTGTCCATTGCCACGTGGCTGGTCTCTTGGTATTTTGGGACTGGGGTGTGACATATCACGAGTATGATAACTCACAAAAAGTCCATACTCGTGATTCATTAATTTAGGAAGTTCTCAAGTGTCAATGACTAGAGAACTTAAAATAATTTAGTAATGATTAAACAAGATAAAATTTATCTAGAGCATTTTTGGAGGAAAGAATATTGCGCTACCAGCTACCCTGATCCCCACGGACCCCATACGGCATGGACAACCCTGCTATGCAAGGGCTCCATGACTGACCATCTTTACGCGTGCTGTGGCACATTATAAGACAAGTTTATGTTTACATGAAAATTTTATGATTATAAGACAAGTTTATGTTTACAAGACCAGTTTTGATTCACAAGTTTATGTTTATGCTTATAAGTTAAATTTACTAGACAAGCGTAGCCTTGGCCATCCGGGTTAACTGTAATATTGGTGGTAGCAATATTCTTAGCATTGTATTCCTAGTAATAAGGGCTTGTGATAACCCTAGTTAGTTAATTATAGCAAGCCGTAGGTATGTTTGGCTGTAAATTGGATATTTGTTTATTCGTATAGCTCGATTTCTAGTTTTATTTTCTTCCAGTGCGTGGTTAGGGTGCTAAATTCTGCTCGGATGAAGATCTGCAACCTCGGTCCTTGTTTGGTTTAAGGGTAGTGATCCCGATCCAGAGTAGTTCCTATGCTCTCTTGCCGCCCATCGCCATACTTTTATTTCTTTACTTATTATCATTACTTGTCGTATTATTCTTTAGACAAGTACGTTCACTACTAAAAATTATGGGATTAGCGACGTTTTTACCAACGGCAAATTAAAACGTCACTAATTTAGCGACTCCGAATATTAACGTCACCATACGTCGCTGTTTGGCGACATATAGCGACGTTTAGCGACTATAATTTAGTTTTTTAAAAGAATAGTCGCTATAAGTTATCTTAGGTCGCTAAACGTCGTTGAATTTTATAATTTAGCGATGTTTAGCGACGTATTTAGCGACGTTTATATTAAAAAAATTTAGCAACGTGTTTAGCGACGTCTGTGACATCGCTAAATATTTATTTTAGCGACGTTTTTATTTGACGTCGCTAAATGTCGCTAAAATTTTGTCAATTATGGATCAGTTTTGATTTCCCCCATTTGTCAAAATTTTCAAAAGTTTTTAAAAAGTTTCGATTTCCCCCACCCCCCTCTCCGGCGACCGGCGTCTCCACAGCGGCCTACTCCGGCATCCCCCTCCTTCTCCTCCTTCTTCTCTAGGTAAACCCTAACTCTCTTTCTCTCTCTCTCACAGGACACACATGACACTGACACTGACAAAACACACACACTTGACAGACACTGACACAAATACGACAAATATACACACACACGTGACACAAACCCTAACCCAAAACTGATACGACCTGGGATCAGGACCTAGGGTTAGGGTTAGGGTTTTTGACCTGGGGTTAAGGTTAGGGTTTTTGTGATAAGGGCCTAGTTTGAAGCTGACCAGAAGTGAGTATAAGAGAACAAGCAACTAGTAGCAGATATAGCTTCTGTATTTCATTAACCAGCCTTCAGTCTTGTATAATCTAAAAGGCCAGCCAGCATTAGCTAGTACAGAGGATCATTACTAATAAATGAGTTAGCATAGCTCATCAACAGTCACGTGAGCCACCATTGGCACTATGAAGATTTAATTTGTCAGCTCAGCAAATTTGTTAGCGAGGTCAGCCAGTTGTTAGACCGATACTTCACTATCTATAGTCTATAAATAGGCAAGAGTGAGGAAAGAAAAGGGGGTAGGAAATAGCTTGTCTGTAATTCTTTTCATTCTCTATTTTTTGAATGCTTTCTTCCTCTAGATCCCCAATTCTCTCTGTAATCAAACCCTAGAATTCTCTTCTTGCTGTTGTATACTCTGATATTATTGCTGTGGAGGTTGTACATTTTGGGGGTTTCCATAAAAATTAGGGTTTCTAAAGGAATTATGATTGTAGCTATGGACAGGTTTGTTAATAGCAGCTACTGGTGAATCATGATGAACAACTATTATTCCCATTGAATTAACAACAATAGCAAGTCTAATTTGAGATAATTCTTTCAAAGCTCGATCAAATTTAGAACAGAGATGATCGAATCTACCTTCCAAAGACTGCAGTCAATCCTCCCTCAATGGATCCATGGGTTCGCCATTGATGATCAAAAGTTTTGGTGGTGATCCATGAGGAAATCCCTTGCAGCTCCTTCTCGTATCCTCTGTGTACTCTTTCAAAGTTTGTACTCGAGCTTCGCCATGGATTGGAACTCGAATCATTGGAGATTCATGGAGAGATCCATGGCAGCTTATGCTTGGATCTTCGCCTGCCTCCATGATTAGATCTATATGCTGCTCTGATACCATTTTATACGTTTCCAAATATGGATGACCTAAATCTGAAACATATTTAACCGTATTTGACATTGTAGAATGATTTGAAGAAGAAATTGGAGAAGAACATTACTATTTGAATTTGAAAATAGAGAGGAAAGGATTACAATAGAGAAGAAATTGATGGAGAAGAGAATTCTAGGGTTTGATTATAGAGAGAATTAGGGATCTAGAGGAAGAAAGCATTCAGAAAACAGAGAATGAAAAGAATTACAAACAAGATATTTTGGTATCAGAGCAAAAAGAAGAGATTGAACCGAAGGTGTTTGATGAAGTGCCCGTGAGGAAGCTTGGAAGTATGAGTTGGTGTCGCAGGTGCTAAATTCAGTGTATAACCATGGAGGGATTGGTTCTCCATTCACTCACAATGAGCATCAACTCAAAACCAAAGCCTTGGTTTTGAGCATCAAGCAAAATATACAGTCAACTGCAAAAATTGCTAGAAAAGGTGTTAATATGGTACTTGAGGTCAAGGATACGGTGCTTATGAGTGACAGTGATAATCAGGAACCCCCTAACAAATGGGAAGCCAAGAAACCTAAAGATGATGTTCAGGAATTACCTAATGATTCCAACCTGGAAACTGAAGAGGGAAAGCTTAAGGAATTGGAAGTTCCACATCAAGCTCTTATTGAAGTCCAACAGGAAGTTAGAGGTTCCAGTGATCCATTCTACAAGCCAACTCTTGAGAATAATTCAGAGGATGATAGTCTTGCTCAAGATTCCCTAGTTATGGAAGAGTTGAATATGAATATAGAAATTCTTGGACAAAACTTTGCTAGTTCTATCTCATCTCCCATGAATGAAGATTTTCCAACATTGCTGGAACTTAAAGGTGCTAACTCTGATTTTTCCTTACTAAAGCTTCTTTACAAGGATGATGAATCAAGGAACAACATCACATTTCCTGGCTCTGGTAATTCAAACCTACAGGGCAGGTATAGATTTGATGGATATGATTTTTCTATCATTATTTGATATGGGATCCAGGTCCTCATGCTTGGGCTCAGTATGTGTTGGAAAAGCTCGTAAAGGGGTGGAATATAAGTCGATTACTGATCCTTGGGGTCTATGGAGGGGGTTTCCATGTTTTGGTGATGCCTATATGGGACCCAGGAATTCAATTTCTCAGTATCAGTTGTTCTTAGACTTCAAAAATGACTACTGTTGCTACTTATTTTGAAGAAGCTTTAAAAGGAACAATGAGAGTTAGACCTCTTCCACTTGGGATATCAGGTAGTAGCAACAACGCACCCAGAGAATCAGCTAAAGTCAATATAGCTATAGTGATTATACTTTATGTTGATTTAAGCCATATGGAAACTAGTGATTCTGGATTTGAGAATGCTACAATGGAGTTCCGTAAGAAAACTTTGAAGCCTACGTACCACATCCTATGGGAAAGTATTGGTAATCCCAACGATCATGACTACTTACCACATCCTTCTTGACGGTGATGCACAATTTTTTGCAAAAGTATCTAGAAATGGATATGAATTACTATCTGCGTCATCGTTCATGGATGTACAACCATCATCCTGATGACATGTGCGGTGTACGGGATAAATTTATTGAGGGTGTACAACAGTTCCTACAGTTCGCCAAGGCGTTCCCTCAGTACATGGACGGTACCAAAATTAAGTGTCTATATGTGAGATATCGCAACTGAAAATATCATCCAAAAGTGGAAGTCACATATCATTTGTACTCGAAGGGGTTCACGCCGAATTACTATTAGTGGACCGCGCACGGAGAACTTGTGTCTCTAGCATCGGAGTCGAAGCCTTATGTGGAGCCGTATATGGATGTCCATGACCATAATGCTTACGACGACGGGTGGGTGAACATGGTTTATGATACGGCGGGGCATAGTTTCAATCCGGACAATTATGATGCGACGGGACCTAGATTCAATCCGGACAATTATGATGCAGCTGAGGAGGCACCAAATGCCGATGCTGCAAAGTTTATAGAGTTGCTGGAGAATGCAAGGACTCCAATTATTATCGTTAAAATATGGCCAAGTTTCTGTGTGAATGGGTTTAGGTTCAAGTCAACAAATGCTCCTATCAGAGATAGCTTTCTGGATCTTGATTCCACGAAAAATAGTTATTTGTGTATCAAATCTTCGAACTACAAAGAAGTCGATCCAGGCAATGATTTCTTTGGCATCTTATGAGAGATTGTGGACTTGACATATAATTATGGCATAGAACCTTCTAATATCGTGCTATTCAAGTGTGAATGGTTCGATCCGATTCAAAATTAAGGTTGAAAAATTGACAAGCATGGCCTTGTGGATATAAACTACAAACGTAGATATCAAGGCTACGAACCATTTGTCCTATCAAGTGAGGCTCAGCTCATGTACATCACTGTTTGATAATAAACAAAAGAAATAAAATAAGGTTTATACGAAACCCTTTCTTAGGTTTACAAACAAGAAGTACTATTAATCCTATACGAGGATGTTAAGTACAATTTTAATCTGGGTAAATATTGCTATAGGAGTCTGATCTGCAGTTGATCAATTTGTCCCTTGGACTACACGATGATGAAGAAGTGTTGTAGAAGAAGGAGATGCTTCAAGGATTGTAAGAGAGAGTGGATACTCGATGCCAAAATCGTCGAACACTACTCTCTGTCTGAGCTCTTTTCTCTCTGTTATTCGGTTTTTTGACTTCTTGAACTTAATTCTTTGACCCCTTGACCTCAGACCTCTGTCAATAGAGGTCTCTATTTATAGGGTTTTAGTGACAGTAACCATCCAGTCGGCGTAGAAGCCGGACAGTGGAGATCATGGCACTTTTTACGCAGCGGTTACAATAACCGCTACCCACGTATAAATGATCTTCTGAACCTGCGTGTGACGCGTATCCCATTAAGAGATAATGCGTATAACTGCTGCAAAGATCACGGCATGAAAGCCACGTAGGTAGCTGTCCCTCGCGTAGAAAAGGTTGGCGTAGAAGCCAATAACTGTCACCATAGCGTAGAAGCCGAATAGTTGTCAGGTTGGCGTAGAAGCCAAAATAGGCGTAGAAGCCTTTTAGGCGTAGAAGTCTGATGCTGCATGGATAGGTGGCTAGCGTAAAAGATAGCTGATCCTCCTTCCTTGACTGAGGTCTTGAGCTAATTCTGGACCAAATAGTCCTATTATGCACCAATGCAAATATAGTCTGAGTTGGCGTATTCCGAGGAGAGAGCGTACGGCGTACCACTTATAACTGAAAATGGCCAGGTCAACATATTTCAAGGAGAGAGCGTACAGCGTGCTCCTATAGCTGAAAATAGCCTGATGGCGTAGTGTGCGAAGGTGATAATGTGGACGTATTAGCCGTAATGGTGGCTCGCCCAGTCTTTGAAAATATAACCAAATCTCATGCATTAAATTCAGAGATCTGCCCCCATCCTGTGCATTAAATACAGAGACGTGTCTCGAGCTCTATACGAAGATCTGCCACTATTCTGAGCATTAAATGCAGAGACGTGTCTCGAGCTCTGTACGAAAGCAGCTTTTGACGTGGCAGTCCATTTTGTCTTCTGCTGAGCGTAAAAGCTCACATATGCCTGTGTAAAACTAGGCAGCGTATTCTCTTTTATGCGTAAAAGCACTTTGTATCAGGGAAACGTCACTAAACGACGGTTTGGGTCTCTGTGCCGCATCATCATTACAGCCGTCGTCTGGATAGCCGTGTAGTACTCTTTGTCAGAAGTCAGGTTCACTGCATGATCTGACAGATTCATTCGAAGAATACGAAGCGTTCCACGTACACTTCCATGCTGCATTAAGAGCGGATGAGTTTTACGCCATAAAGGCGGTATAATACGCTTTTTACGCTGAAGCAGCCTGGAAATACTATATTATGCGGATTGTCCTTGAGCTTATATTTTATGCTGTACTAAGCGAGAAAGCTCTGTTGTACGCCGATGGCTCTGAAGTTATATTTTACGTCACAGCACTGAAACACTGCGTATAACTCTACAGCATATTTTTCATGCTTCTACCAGACCCCCTTCAAAGTTTTCAAATTCCTCGTAATTTGAAACACTTTGAATGAAGCATAATACGGTCAAGTCTGACTCGTTCTTCAAAGCTGATTTCTTGGCAGATTTTTGGGGATTTGCTAGGATTCGGTATGTTCTCTTTCGCCTATATAAAGGCTGAGGAATTAACCTGTTCTTCCCACATTTCCTTCACCACATAGAGATGATTGCCGGAGTTCGTCGGGTCGACCTGAGGAAGAAGAAGACCATATTCTTCCAACATATAAGGAGCCAAAAAAGAATGCGTCTTCGAGCAAATATCCTCTGCAACGATGGATCATGGAAGAATATCATAGCTTCCTTTGCTCGGGATAATCAGCAACTTCATATGGAGATTCGTCCAAGAGAGAGGAAGGGTCACATTAGACCACACAGCTTGCAAGCTGTATTTTCTCCCGTCGTTCGTGGACGAGGGCAGACAAACTAGACCTGTCTTCGAGTATTGAGTTGGGTCTAAAACCTTAACTCAATCTGTCATGGCGTATGGAGGATGGGCTTGCGAAATTGATACATGCCCGATTTTGTATCCTCCCGCCATTAATCATTTTTTGTTAATCGGTCGCAAAAACTGACTAACTGCTGAAGAAGACGCGAAAGATCTCCACCATTACGAGAACCTGGCAGAACAGATTCTGGGCGAGATCTTTTAATGAAGATGAGGAAACCCTTTGTAGACAGGATTTCCCTCATATGTAATCATGAAGATAAAGAAAAACCCTTTGTAGACTGGATTTCCCTCATATGTAATCATAATTTAATAAAATCGTCTTCTTTTGCGTATCCGATAATTTTGCCATATATATTTTGCTATGATGAAGTCTGAATATGTGTAGCTTTGACACGTATGAATAACTTTATGTCGACTCTGATAAAAAGAGTATTTAGTTCTGTCCTGTCTTTTACGCATAACTGAAGATGCACAGAAAGTCGTTTAGCATTTAAGTCGAATATTCAAACTGTCATGCTGTTTGGAATGGGGAACTGCGTAGAATTCTGAACTGTCACTTCTGATAAGAAGAATTCTTGTTTAGACCATCATCTTCAAGAATGATTTCCCGAAAATCTCTTGAAATAGAAAATGGCTGTCAAAACTGTGTCGCCATCTTGAACTGTAGAGGAAATATTTCGACTGGATTCTGGATAAACTTCCAATCGACCCAAGAAGAAGAGTCATTTTCAATGCTGAACTCTGTATGCTTTGGGTATTCGGTGTGTTTTGAGGTCAAGAAGGAGCATCTTCCGCGTGAACCCTTGCAATTGACCGTCTTGAGATTTGTTCAGATATACGCATACTCTGGCCTGCATATTTTCAGATATACGGAAAGTCATAGATTCGTAATGTAGATGAGCATAAAAATCATAAATTTGTAGCCTCTCGAGCGTAAAAGCTGCTGAGCATAAGAGAATACGGGCGTAAAACTGTAGATATGTAGCCTCTGAAAAGAAAATCTTCCGAGCGTAAAGTCGTAGATTTGTCGCCTCTGAGCGTAAAAAGCTTCTGAGCATAAAATCATTGATTTGTAGCCTCTGAGCGTGAAGTCGTAGGTTTGTAGCCTCTCGAGCGTAAAAGCTATCGAGCATAAAAGCATCCGGGCATAAAATCATAGACTTATAGCTTCTGAGCGTAAAATCGTAGATTTATAGCTATCGAGCGTAAAAAGCTCATTGGCGTAAAATCATGAATCTGCTTTGCACGAAAACTTTTTGAATTCGCTGACTGTCCGCCTTCCCTGAGTAATAGGCTGATGTAGTCCCCAATCATAACCGAATATTAAATATCGAATTTGGTTAGGGATTCGAGGAGTCCATCTGAACTCTATATATATCTCCAGGCTTTTAGAGAGAAGACTCTTCACCTGTCTTTTGCAAAAGAAAACTTTCGTCTCTTTGAGTTCTTTCCTTGGTTTCCTCTCCGAGCATTCTGAGTTTTTAGCCATGGCACCAAAACCAATCTCCTCCTCTAAGGGAAAGAAGGTTGCTTCCTCTTCTCGCTCTTCTGCCCAAGCAAGAGCGCCTCCCGTCGGGCAGGGTGAACCTCGCTCTGAACAAAGTGTCCCACCGACGAGCTGTGCACCGGGCGTTATAGGTAAAGCTTTTGGGATAAGAAAAATGATGAAAAACCCTTCACACACGTTGTTTGTGGATGCGCTAGGTCATCTTCTGTGCTGAACGCCTCTTCGAGGAAGATGATGCACAGAGATGTCTCATCTTTTACGCCCACATTTCTAATGTGTCAGCGTAAAAATTCTATTTTTTTGCAGTCTGGCGTAAAAGCTTTGACTGTCGAAATCTGGCGTACACTACAAATTTTTGGGTGTTACGCTCGGGATGAAAACTCCGGCATAATAACTCAAACTTGGGCAGTCTGACGTAAAGAGAACACAGACTGTCATTTTTGTGTATACTGCCAATCTTGGATTTTACGCCTGGGAATGAGATTCCAGCGTAAAAAAACTCCAATTTTTACAGTCTTGGCGTAGAAGCACAGACGGTTAATCTTTGGCATAAGCCGCAAGATGTAACCTCTAGTATAAAAACTGACATGTTTTTCTTGCACTTTGTAGTTAACTTGCATGTATCTCCGTTGGCTGAGGTGATGGGTTCTGCTGTTGGGATGCCGCATTCCAATTACCTAGAGGATTTGTGCCATGTGACATTTCCTATCTTCGGACCCCAATATCCTGAAGGAAGGAAAATCCTGATATCGTCTCAAGGCGAGCGAATGCTGTTGAGCATGATCAACGGAGATCCCCTGACGTATATAGACGGGGCACAATATATAAAACTGGCTTTTCTCTTCGGGGATATGATTGACAAACAATCCCAAACGAAGCCCAAAAAAGAACTCTGGGTTTTTCCTGCCGGGGGCCTGGTCCTGTATCTGCCCAGGATGCTAAGAGACTACCCCATCTCGGCATTCTTCCATGCCACGCATCCGAAAAAGATGTCGTGGACTCTGACTCCCAATATTCACGGCCAGCCGGGGAAGATATTTTACCAGAAAGGATCTGACCAAGGGTTATTTGTCAGCCGCCCTTCCGGCTCTATAATGTCGTTCAGGAGATTGTATCCGGGCAGTATCCCGAGTGAAGATACTTCACTGCTCCAACCAGTCCAATTACCGACTTTCTGCAATGACTTCATGGGTCATGGAGGAGTATACCCCAAGGTTAATCCTCGGACCAATGGGTGGGTTACCCCTTCAAATCTTCGATGGGCTCGTTTAGCTGACTGGGCCCTGAAGCATTTTCAGACTAAGCTAGAGAGCATTGGTCTGTATGCGGCTGTGAGTGCTACCAGTGTTGGGTTACCTCTCAATCCTAACCTGTTTCTGGCTTTGATGGAGCGATATATCACGCTCACTGGGACTTTCGCCACTCCACTGGGGAAGTTGGGATTGGCCCTTCACAAAATGGCAGAGATTTTAAGACTGCCAAATGGAGGATACTCCTTATGAAGATTATGTTTCCACAAACTGGGAGCTGGGGGATACAGACCCTCGGGTAGTGGCCGTATACTAGGAGCTGATGTGCCACTACCTTGCTTGCACCGCCTTTTATAATGAGCCCTCTGATTTGGCTTATACCAATAAATGGGCGTCCTACCTCTTCTTTCATCGGGCCAGGGCTGCTAAGCCGGACAAAGTCGTGGATGGCAAGGATCAGCCTCTGAGCTTTCTGAGCGTGCTTAGTGCTCAAGTAGTCGATGACCTTATTGAAGACGCTGGGGCTTCAGATCAAATTCTCGACGAAGGGATAGGGAAATATCCTGCAGGCACTAAAGCCTACAGTTATTTAAGGCATTGCCGCAGGCCTCTGTCAAGGGAAGCTCAACTGGCTGGCTACCTCTCTGTCTGGCTATGCCGATTGGTAGTACCAGGCATTGCATCTTCGGATCGCATTCACCGCAATACCTTATGGCCTGCAGTACGTCTGGTATTCGGGACAAGACTGGGCTTTCTCCCTGCCATGGTATGCCGCATACAAGATGGCCTGAGGGCCATTACCGATGGACTGCTCGCCGATGAAACACGGCGTGACAACTTTTCCAGGGTAGAATTACCGTTCCTGTATTTGATGGGATGGTTAATTCTCCATGACCCCAAGGTGATGTCTCCTGGCTCTGGTAGTAGTTCGGGGAGTAACTTCTTGTTGAATTACAAGAACTCCGCTTGGAACGTGACCACAGTTTTAGACTGTCGGAGAGCGTTGAATTTTGCTCACAGCTGGAAGCTCTTCTGCACCGTCCCCACTGTACATCTCAATCAACAGGGGAGCAGGCTTCAGGACTCAAGTGAAGGGAAGATCGTTCTTTCTCCTGAAGCTTTTAATTGGTTGGTCTGCATTAGACCTTCCCATTTATTGTACAGAAGTGAAGACCAATGCTTCTTGGAACCCTACCTGCCTAGTTGGTTCGCTAGGCAGTTTGGGTATGACCAATTGTATGTGGGCAATGCCATCACCAGCTTCAAGTCCAGGGGTGGACTTATTGATGGAGCGAGAGGATGGTGATACTTCATAATGGGTTGCACTGGAGCGGTCTTCACCATACCTGCGACTTCTCTCTCCATGGAGTTGTGCATCCTCCATTCGTATGCCCAGTTTTATGTGGCAACCAATACCTTCCATCGCGATTTTGATATGCGTAGAAGTTTTAGGATGCCCTCTTCTAAGTCCGCAGGAAGAGACAAAATCCCCTCAGTTTCCTCTGATGAGGGTGAAGATTCTGTCAATCCAGATGAGCCTTTGTTGGCAGTACCGAGAGGCGAAGTTCCTCCACCTGCAGGGCCTCTGGTTATCTCTGGTAAGCGAAGGGGTCATGTTCTGAAGGAGGCTTCCCCTCGCAAGAAGAAGAAGACTGTTGGTGGCCCTGTCAGGGCTTCCAGTCATGGAGTTCCCAGGAGTGAACCTATTATTTCCTCTGTTGGGGATGAATTTCTGACTAGAGGTCCTTCGCCTATTAGAGAGGGAACCTCTATAGTTCTGACTAGCAGTGCTGGAGAATCTTTACTCGAGGCTGCTGTCACTGCTACCGCTTCAGGTAGTGGTACGAGATCACCTTCGAGGCCAAGAAAAATAAGGATACCTTTATCCAGACCAGTAACGGGAGAAACCCCTGCTGCGTCTGTAAGCACATCCAGCGAGATTTCACCCGGTGAGCCTCGAGTGGATCTTAGTGAAAACCTGGAGGAGTACCTGCCGGTGTCAGCTGGCACACCCTCTTCTCCAGGTATGACAACTCGCTTAGCATCATTAAGAAATGATTTAGCTATACTGGCTGCCGACGCGACATATATACCATCGGCCATGGGTAAATGTCGTCTTTGTGCCTTTTTTCTGAAAAATTAACATCATGTTGATATTAACTTTCTCTTGTCTTCTTTTCAGGGGAAGACATCTATGGAGAGGGCAGTATTGACGCGCCTTTTGGCTCTGTTTCAGCTCTTGCTGATGACATGGAGGTGCCCGACTTCGAAGAAAAAATATTTTTTGGTGCCGTCTCGCCCTAAATGGTACCGATATCTCAAGAGGAGGATGAGCCTGTCATTACGACAATGCCTCCTTTGAGTACGCCGGCTACTTTGTTCGTTGTTGGCGCATCTTCTTTTATTGCACTGTCTGTTGAGGCGACGACTGTGGCAATACCCTCTACAGTCATTCCCGGAGGGAAATTCGCCAATATTGTAGCAACTCCCAGTGTCCATTCGGATCTAGCCATGCTGACTGAGCAGCATACTAGTATTTTCTACACCACTTTGAAAACGCTGATATCGATGATGCTGGAGAAGAATCTAGGATTCGAGGCTCCAAGGAGGTCCTCCCAGTTTACGATAGTGCCGATCAGAGATTTCGACGCCGCTAGGAGAGTTGATACCCTGGAGCAGATAGTTAATGGTTTGGAACAACCTATTAACGAATATTTGCAGCTATCTCGAGGCAGCATTGACGGTCTCGTTCAAGCTAGGTTTGACTCCTTAACTACAAAGCTTGTTGGGCAAATGGATTCTCTGAACAAATCCGTCCAGGAACAGCAGCAGGAGATGGATCATGAGCGTACCGAATTGGAGTATGTCATTCCCCAGCTGACTCAGTGCAAAGTCGAATATGAGGAAGAGATAGAAAGGGTACGCAGATTGAAAGATGAACTCGCTCGGGCAGAGGAGAAGGCTCTCTCTTTGTCGGCATCTCGAGATGTGCTAAAGAATCGAGTGGAGACCTCTCAACAGAACCTGACGCATGTGGGTGTCATCCACGCAGGTTTTATACATGCTCGGTCCGAGCTATCTGCTTTGAATAATGAGGTGGCAAGATTGGAGCGGGCTCGCGCCGACGTCTTGAACTCCAGGAATGAGAGAATGGTTACTCTGGCGCAGCAGCTTCGTGACTTAATTACTCCCCCCAAATGATGTACCTTTTTGCTTTTACATGTAATTTTGCTCTTTCTGGGAATAATAAAGAGGCTTTATCTGACTTTGTGGACCCATCATTTTGGAATATAAATGACAGGCTAGGGTGAAAGTGATATCAGAGGTAATATGTACGTGACATACTTTCGGTAAGCTTCAGCTGGACATATCTATTCAGAGGTTATATGGACATGATAGAATATGCTCCAACTAAAATTTGTACACAAAACACTATCAGAGGTAATATGGATATGATAGGCTTTGAAGTTCCAAATTAGTTAAACATATCTATTCAGAGGTTATATGGACATGATGGAATATGATCCAACTAGTTTTGTTTTGGAAGTAGTATTGTTAGAATGAGATCTTCACCGTATTCCATTTGAGCAAAGGAGGTTTAAGTATAGTACCTCATAAGGAATTCACCGTTGACAGAAGCCATTAATAAGTCTCCATTAGGCTTGGCTAATCTGTAGGCGCCGTTTGAGAACGTCGGCTCGATCACATAAGGGCCTTCCCATTTGGGTTGGAATTTACCCTTACTCTTGTAAGTAATAATCATTGGCCTTTTCACAGCTAAAACTATCTCGCCAACTTTGAACACTCTTTCCTTTACTTTTTGATTAAAAGCTCTGAAAATGCGTGCCTGATAGAACACGATGCGTTATTGAGTTTGGAGGCATTTTTATCTAATCCTTCTAGCTCTTGAAGACTTAATAGGTCATTATTTTCCTGAGTCAACTCATTAGCCACTGCTATTCTGTGTGACAAAATTTGGATTTCGATGGGAGAACTACTTCGCTCCCGTAAACCAATAAGAATGGGGTACAACCCGTCGGTGCTCGTACTGTTGTGCGGTATGCCCAAAGACATTCTCCTAGCTTCTCGTTCCAATCTCTTTTGTTCGACGAGATGAACTTTTTCAAGAGTTTGATAATGGTTTTGTTGAAAGCTTTCGCCAAACCATTAGCAGAAGGATTATATGTCGTAGAGGCCACATTTTGTATCCGATTTTTATCGCAAAATCGATGAAACGCTTGGCTGATGAATTGAGGCCCATTGTCATGAATTATCCTTCGGGGTATCCCAAAGCGATAAATGACATGATGCTTGATGAAGCTTATCACGTTGGATATTTTTACCTCAGCAAGAGGGATCGCCTCTACCCATTTGGAGAAATAATCTATGATGGCCAGTATGAACCGGTGACCTCTGGAAGAAGACGGGTGAATAGGACCAATGATATCCATACCCCATGCTTCAAAAGGCCAAGATGCCACCGTAGGATGTAAATGTTCAGAAGGTTAATGTATAAAATCTACATGAACCTGACAGGCTTTGCATTGTCTTGCATATTTTATTGCATCTGTGATCATAGTAGGCCTGTAATAACCCATCCTCCTGATACGATCCTGTAGCTTAGGACCGAGTTGATGTTCTCCGCATACGCCGTCGTAAGCTTCACGGATGATCCGCTGTGCCTCGTCATCAGAGAGACATCTTAATAGCAGTCCGTCGTAGGTCCGACGATATAGACATTGTGAAGAAGCATCAAAATAGAAGCATAATGATCATCTTTTGACGTATACTGCTTCTTTAGGGTCCTCCGGCAAGATTCCGTATGCCACAAAATCTATAAAGGGACTTCTCCAGTCTCTCTTAGGAGGATCGGTGTTCACAGCGTAGCTACGTCCTATGTGAAAGTTATTTTTTACACAGAATAAGTCTATGTTAAGAAGAATCACCGAATTCTGCCTTCTTATAGGAATAGCTAAATCTGCAGCTAGACTGGCTAGGGCATCAGCTTCCAGATTCTGAGATCGAGGCACATGTTCTAGGAAGAACCCTTTGAAAGATATAGCTATTTCGATTGTTGCTTGGTGATAAGGAATGAGTTCTGGATTTTGGACTTCATATATTCCTCTCACTTGATTGACAATCAGCAGAGAATCACCGAAAGCTTCCAGAGATTCGACGTCCAATTCTTTAGCGACTTGGAGCCCGATTAGTAGAGCGTTATACTCCGCCACATTATTAAAACAGGGCTCGCTAAGAGAATATGCTCGATATATTACGAGTTTATTGGGGGTGACCAGGATAATTCCTACTCCTGAAACCACGTTTCCCTTGGGGCCAGTCCTGGAGGCACCATCGAAGAATAGTTGCCATGTATCACTTTCCATTGCGGAATTGCATTCTGCAACTTCGTCGGGAATATCCTCGTATAGCTTGGAGGTCTCCGGGATCGGATGAGCAGCTAGGAAATCAGCCAACGCTTGGCCTTTAATAGACTTCTGAGGGACGTACACCATGTCATACGGTGTTAACAACATCGTCCAAGTCGCAAGTCGGGAATTAAGAACACTTGGGTTGTTCATCAATACCCGAAGAGGATTGATCCTGGAGATGATATGAATAGTCTGGCCTGTGACATAATGCCGCATTTTCTGAATAGCGAACATCAGAGCCAAACATTCTTTTTCCACTGGACTGTACCGGTGTTCAGCTCCGACCATCATCCTGCTTAAATAGTAGATGGCATGTTCATGACCCACATTATTCTTTTATGCGAGAAGAACTCACAGAGAATGATCCATCGCTCGAACATACAGCAAGAATGGTCTTCCTATGACGGGAGGCGCCAGAACTGGAGGATTAGTGAGGTAGCATTTGATATCATTAAACGCTTGCTGATAGGCTTCGTCTCATATGAAGGATACACCTTTCTTCATGAGATGAGAAAAAGGCTGACATCTCCCAGAGAGGTTAGATATGAATCTCCGGATATAAACCAGACGACCTTGGAATCCCCTGAGTTCCCTCATATTACGGGGTGGTTGCATTTCTAAGATGGCCTTGACTTTGTCAGGGTCCACTTGAATGCCTTTAGCGGTAATGACAAATCCCAGGAATTTGCCACTAGATACACCAAGAAAAGACTTTGTAGGATTTATTTTGAGTTGATGTTGGCGCATCAATTCAAACACTGTCTTCAAGTCTTGGATGTGGTTATCCTTGAGGCGGCTTTTGACAGCTATATCATCCACGTAACATTCCACTGTTTTGCGTAAATGCTCGTAGAATATGTTACTCATGGCCCGTTGGTACGTAGCCCCAGCATTCTTCAATCCGAAGGGCATGACCGTATAGCAATATACCCCCAATGGTGTCCGAAAGGCAGTATATTTCTCATCTTCAGGATGCATCTTGATTTGGTTGTATCCTGAAAATCCGTCCATGAAAGACATGCGTTCAAAACCGCATGTATTGTCGATCATGACGTCTGTAATGGGAAGAGAAAACTCATCATTGGGGCAGGCTACGTTCAGATCTCGGTAATCGATGCAGACACGTACTTTCCCACTATTCTTCATGACTGGGAAAACATTGGCGACCCAGTCAGGATGTTGTTCTTCCCGGATGAAGCAACTGGCTATCAACTTCTTGATTTTAGCTTTAATGGCATCCATCATATCTGGGCGAAATCGGCGTTGATGCTGCTTTACAGGCTTCGAATTGGGCAATATATTGAGCTTATGAGTAGCCACTTTTGGATCAAGACCTGGCATATCCTTATAATTCTACGCAATGACGTCGATATATTCTCTTATCAGCTGGATTATTTCTTTCCTTTCTTCTTCGGAAAGATTATTACTGATAAATATCAGCTTTGGCAAAAGTTCATCCCCAACATCAATCTGGATAACTTTATCTTCAGTGGGAGGTTCTCTCTGCTCGAACCGGAGTTCCCATTGTGTATCCATTTGTTGAGCCCAAGAGTCATTCTCAAACGGTTTAGATTCTTGTTCGTCTGCTTCGAAGGAATCTGCCAATACCGTATTTACTGATAATGCTCGTTCAAGAGCATCATATGAGCCAGAGGGCGACAAGCCATTTTGAGAAGAGGAAAAGATATCCTCATTTGACTCAGAAGTTGCCAGGGAGGTAGTATACACTAACCCGAAACGAGTTTGTTGACAGTAGGGATCACCGTGCAATGGCATTCGTCTGCCTTTCCCGTAGTTGAGGCCTGGTTCCAGCTTCAAGTTATAACCCATACTTTGTATAATTTTTAAAGCTTGCGGGCTGTATCTGTGAACCTATATTTTACCAGCATCGTCATTGGGAGAATCTTTTTGTACAGTCGGTTTATTACGCATGCGACCGAAGACTATTGAATGCTGACCGTTGCGAGTAGGCGGGACAATAAAGATAGAATCCTCATGTGGTCCATATGTCATGATGACATTAAATGATGACGCTACTTCCTACACATACGGATGATAGGAATCTATAGCTTTCAAGAATTTTTGTGCTATAGATTCTATATCGTCATGGGGAAAGGATTCCTGTTTTGGAATTTGAGCGTCAATATACTGGAAAAGAGGATCTTTATTATCGTCAGAAACCACGTTCCCGGTTATATTTACATCAGCCGGCTGTTTGTTACACCGAAGGTTGATGACCAAAGGTGGAGATTTCTGGTTCAAAGTGATCAATAGAGAATCACATCCTTTTCCTGACCTGGTTTTGTTCAGGTGGATAGCCATGGCCTCTATGGCTTTCGGACGAGTAGTTCGCCCTTTCACCTTGATTGAGAGAGGTTTCTTGGCAGAGGGTTCTTCTGGCTCCCAGTGGGATTCCTCTTCTATCTCGCCTGAAACCTCCTCCATGTAGTCTTGAGTGTACAACATGGCATCGGAGTAGTAGGATTATATTTCTTTAAACGGGTTCAAGTCAGCAAACTCTGTTTGTACTGTTCCTTGGGCATCTACATATTTAAAGCATTGATGTAGAGTCGAAGGAACGATGTTGTGGTCGTGGATCCATGGTCTGCCCAGCAGAATATTGTAGGATATCTCTAAATCAATGACATAGCATATAGCCACTGATCTGAGGTCGCCAATCTGGATCCTCAGACAAATTTTCCCCAACGGCTTACTTTTCCTAGCGTTGAAGCCCATGATTGTAGTGGTGGTGTAAGCCAATTCGCTGGTAGGAATCCTCAGTGGTCTAAGCAGACTATGAGGAATGATGCTGATCGATGATCCTGGATCTATGTAAATCTGGTTCCATGGAACCGACATGTCCGGTGTAATAGAGGGGTCTGTCATGCCTGTTATGTTTTAACAGTATGTCATCTTGGGTGAAAGTGATATTCGGAACCACCTCCATCACACTATGGCATTGAGGACATGCCACAGGTTCTTCATCAGGGGACTTGAGCTGGGTCAAGTTTGCATCAGCCTGCATTAATGCTTCGCTCAAGGCTTGATGAGTGTCTTTAGAAAGCCTGAGTAATTCGAAGATGGACAACCTGGCTGGTGTATTAGCCAATTGGGCCAGGATGTCAAAGTTATATGGCTTCTCTAAACCTTTATTTTGAATTTTTCAAAGTTTTATCAAAACGCACTTCTTTTTGCTTCCCCTTTTCCGCCAAAGTTGGTCTCCAAGGACTGGCTTCTGGTATGGCGGGTTCCGGTTCTGAAGGCTTGGCAGTTGAAGCGTCTGCCGATGCATCTTCCTGACTTGCTCCATAATCCTTAAGGTAAGCTTTCCCTGAACGGGTTCCAGTAGCCAAAATCTCATCTTCTGATGTCGAGTGTACCGTAACCATGTGACATGGTTTACGCTTCGAGTTCTTCTTAGACTTAGCCTTAGCTGCTTGAGTCTCTTCCAAGATCTTTGATACCAGATCTGGATGAACCCACATAATCTCGCCCCGCTGGGTAGTTAGGGGTACCAGGTCATGATTTTGACCCCTGGCTGGAGGAAGATTAACGATGTTCATCGTTGTCCGAGAAATAGGTATAACACCATCCGGGACTTCTTAGGGAGGCAGATTGCCAAATTGCAGAGAGATCATGTTGGCTGTGACCGTCTTCTCGCTATTGTGCAGAGTGATGGCCTTAGCATCGATCAGCTCCTGGATCTTCCTTTTTTAGTACATAACATATCTTTGTGGGGTGGTGTATGTACCTATGAAAGATGCAGTACTTGGGGTTATTGGTACTGCCGACTTCATTAGGCCGCTTTACCTCTGGGAGGGTAATCTTGCCGCTTTTGACGAGACACTCGAATATGCTCGGAATATCGTCGTCGTCGAAAGAGTACACTTCAACGGGCCTGAAAGTCCTAGGTTTCGTCTGTGTGGTTGCCGCAGTCTTCTGCCTGGACGTATTGATCGCCAGAGCTTCTTTTCCTTTGGCACCACGAGGATGGTCGCTGTTGGAGGATGACCTCTTACCTCTGTCAGAGGCAGATATCATAATTCCGTTATCCCGCGCCTTCCGACTATTGTCCTCAGCGGCTACCGCTGAGGCAATAAAAGAGGGCCAATCATGGAACTGATATGGTCCTGTGAACACCGAGATCACGGGAAGAAGGTTCTTCCTGCATTTGTCCACCAATGCTGAGTCTGGAACTCCAGGAGGCATTTACAAAGTGGCTTGACGAAAACGTTCGATGAAAGTACGAACGTTCTCTTTTTTCTTCTGCTTTACTTCGATGAGACAGGACATAGACATGTCCATCCCTCCTTCGTAGAATCGTACGAAGAATAAAGTCTTGAAATCTTCAAAGGAAGTAATGCAATTGTCCGCAAGACTACGGTACCACTGATAAACCACTCCCGAGAGACAGCCCTTGAACACCCGAGTGAGAGGGCGTCATTCCCTTGTAATAATACCGTCATCATACTGAAGTAGTTCATGTACTGGCTCGGTGATGTTTTTCCCTCAAACAAAGCCATAGTCTATGGTTTGTATTTAGGAGGGAAAGGGACCTCATCCCAAATAGCGGGGTAAGGCTGATTGATTCCCAATTTCTTGAGCTGATCTTTGTGCTTCAAGGCATCAAATTAGGCTTTCAACTCCCGCACTGCCTGCATCGGATCATCAGCCGGTAGAAGGATCGCAGAGTGGTGAGTGATCGGTTAGACTGCCACTCCAACAATAGGCAGTACATTCTCTGAGTTAGGAAGTGGAGGAGCTGCTGACTCTTGATCTAGAGCAGGCTCCTGATTCGCGTTGGATGGTGGTAAGTCCCCCCCATAAATATCTAAGTTAGAGGGACCGATGCTTGAGCTATAGCAGCTGTGTGTTGAGTAAGCATCATCTGGTGTATATTCTCTATCATGGATTGTATCTCCTTCAGAGATGTCTCCAGTACAGCAATGCGTTGCTCAGTGCTTCCTGACGGGGAAGCTTCCTCGCGTTCATCTCCAATGGCATAGACTCTCATTTTCTGGGTGTCATTGAAGGGTTAGTATAGGTCTCTGTAGAAGTTGACTCTATACTTTCAACATCTGATTTGGGAAACTGGCGACCCCAAGTATCAGAATCAGAAGAGTACGAAGCCGATTGTCGTGACCTCGAACGGGTGTTTCGGAACACCCCAGCTTTAGTGTTCTTAAGGAGTTTGTCGAATCTCCTTTGGCTTGGAGTTCTAGAGGGATAATGTCTTAATTTCGACCTTTCTCTAGGAACATGTGAAGCCATGTTCACTGATGCATGTGCGGGCTCTTCTTCCTGGAAAGACAGAGAGTAGTTCAACCGGTCGAAAACTGACCGTTTTGCTTCAGAACAGCAATAATTAACTACAATCCTATGACTATTACAATAGTGCTCCCTAGGAGGCATAATAGACAGGCTGGGAGATCCCCTCTCCTTGCATTTCTGGATCAGGTAGTCTCGCAAGTCAGGAGGATTTACAGAAGAAGAAGAAGAAGAAGATGGCTTGTTCCTCTTTTTTACATCAGTTTGCATGCGGATATTGGGAACCATAAATTTTCCCCTGCCACCCGTATACAACAGGTTAGCCATCTGAGTAGCATAAGATCCCCGAGGAGTGTGCCTTTCCGCAAACTGAGCCTTCTTTACGCTGAGGGGCTTCACCTGGCGTATTTTAGAGTTCTGCTCAGGCTGGCGTAAAACTGAGGAGGTTCTCAATCGGCCATCCGCTTCTCGCGTAATCTGAAGAGCGGGCAGATTCTTCCCTTGTTGGCATAAAGGCCGAGAAGTTGAGTAGTCCGTCACTTGTTTTCCCTTGCGTAGATTGGAGGGACCATCTGCTTTTCTGCGGAGGGCAGATGCATTCTTACGCGCAGATCGCGTTTGGGATTTCTGATTTGGCGCTAAGGCGTTATCAGAAACCTTGTCTGCCACGTCAACGACGCGAGACTGAATTTTACGTGCAGAGCGTGAAGTAGACTTCTGGACTAGCACTGAGGCATTGTCAAAAGTTTTTTCTGCCACATCACAGACGGGAGACGAAGTTTTATGTGCGGAGCGCAAAGGTTGCGCAGCTACAACCTGGTTGGTCGAAGAAACTGGAGAGTCGGCAGGAATGGTATGGGATGTCCTGGGCATCCAGACCTTACGCAGCTTAATATTGTCTTGGACAGAGAGAGAGTGAGAGCTACCCTTGCTCGAACCATATCTTCGTAGGCAGACTGGTCGAACTGGACGACCAAGGTCTTCTTCATGGATCCTACTGATACTTTATCGTGTTGAGGAATTGCTTTCTCGTCAGATGAGAAAGAGTTCCCCCGTAGAGTCGCCATCTTGTGTTTGATAACAAACGAAAAAAATAAAATAGGGTTTATACGAAAACCTTTCTTAGGTTTACAAACAAGAAGTACTATTAATCCTATACGAGGATGTTAAGTACAAATTTTTAATCTGGGTATTGAAATAGGAGTCTGATCTGCAGTCGATCACTTTGTCCCTTGGACCACATGATGATGAAGAAGTGCTATAGAAGAAAGAGATGCTTCAATGATTGCAAGAGGGAGTGGATACTCGATGCCAAAATCGTCGATCACTACTCTCTGTCTGAGCTCTTTTCTCTTTGTTCTTCGGTTTTTTGACTTCTCGAACTTAATTCTTTGACCCCTCGACCTTGGACCTCTATCAATAGAGATCTCTATTTATAGGGTTTTAGTGACAGTAACCATCCAGTCGACGTAGAAGCCGGACAGTGGAGATCATGGCACTTTTTACACTGCGGTTACAATAACCGCTACCCACGTATAAATGATCTTCTGAACCTGCGTGTGATGCATGTCCCATTAAGAGATAATGCGTATAACTGCTGCGAAGATCACGGCATGAAAGCCACGTAGGTAGCTGTCCCTCGCGTAGAAAAGGTTGGCGTAGAAGCCAATAACTGTCACCATAACGTAGAAGCCGAATAGTTGTCAGGTTGGCGTAGAAGCCAAAATAGGCGTAGAAGCCTTTTAGGCGTAGAAGTCTGATGCTGCATGGATAGGTGTCTAGCGTAAAGATAGCTGATCCTCCTTCCTTGACTGAGGTCTTGAGCTAATTCTGGACCAAATAGTCCTATTACGCACCAATACAAATATAGCCTGAGTTGGCGTATTCCGAGGAGATAGCGTACGGCGTACCCCTTATAACTGAAAATGGCCAGGTCGGCGTATTTCAAGGAGAGAGCATACAGCGTGCTCCTATAGCTGAAAATAGCCTGATGGCGTAGTGTGCGAAGGTGATAATGTGGACGTATTAGCCGTAATGGTGGCTCGCCCAGTCTTTGAAAATATAACCAAATCTCATTTATTAAATGCAGAGATCTGCCCCCATCCCGCGCATTAAATACAGAGACGTGTCTTGAGCTATGTACGAAGATCTGCCACTATTCTGAGCATTAAATGCAGAGACGTGTCTCAAGCTCTGTACGAAAGCAGCTTTTGATTTGGCAGTCCATTTTGTCTTCTGGTGAGCGTAAAAGCTCACATCTGCCTATATAAAACTAGGTAGCGTATTCCCTTGTATGCGTAAAAGCACTTTGTATCAGGGAAACGTCACTAAACGACGGTTTGGGTCTCTGTGCCGTATCATCATTACAGTCGTCGTCTGGATAGCCGTGCAGTACTCTTTGTCAGAAGTCAGGTTCACTGCATGATCTGACAGATTCATTCAAGGAATACAAAGCGTTCCTCGTACACTTCCATGCTGCATTAAGAGCGGATAAGTTTTACGCCATAAAGGCGGTATAATACCCTTTCTACGCTGAAGCAGCCTGGAAATACTGTATTACGCGGATTGTCCTTGAGCTTATATTTTACGTTGTACTAAGCGAGAAAGCTCTGTTGTACGCCGATGGCTCTGAAGTTATATTTTACGCCACACAGTACTGTAACACTGCGTATAACTCTACATCATATTTTTTATGCTTCTACATTCACAACTTATTCTAGACGGGGGACAGCAAGGTCGGATTGGTGGGCAGTATGCAAGACTAAAGCTAGAAATACCTTTGACATTGACGAAATAGCTTATCAGAAGGACGATCTACCTCTTAAAATAAATATTGTAGATGTGGACTCAACGGAAGTTACTCATTACACGAGTAATAATGTAGAAGATGTAGAATTATCTAAAAAGAAAGACGAAGGCGAAGTAGTTAAAGTGAAGACGAGGAGAAGGAAGAGGACGAGGAAGGCGAACAAGATGAATTTTCTGAAGATGATTAAAAATAATATATTTTGCCTGTAGAATGTAACAATATTTTGACTGTTGAATGTACTATTTTAACGAATATATGTATTATATTTTGACTGTAGAATGTTGTGAGATATGCATCACATTTTGACTGTAGAATGTACTATATATTTTTGTTTTTCTATATTCATCATATGTTATTATCAGGTATGACAGGACAATGCAGAGGATTCGGCAGGTCCCGAGGTAGATAGAGTGCTCCTCCAGTACTGCCTACTGTTGGTTCCGGATCGTCGTCTCCCAGTACTCCAGTATATCGATCAGTCACATCTCCGACTGCGATGACGTTACGTGGCATCACTCCTGGGACTAGTAGTCCCAGGCATGATAGTACTCCCTCGTCCAGTGTTCCTCCTGCTGACGGAACCATGGAGACAGATGAGCATGTGGAGGAGGTCGTGCCGACGATATCCCAGCATCAGCAAGATCCTCCATGCGCACCTCCGGAGGAGGCGAGGACAGAGATTTGGGCCAACGGTACAAAGTAAGTCAATTAGATAGTTTAGCATTATATATATCGTGTATTTCTTTATTCATCATATATTGACTTTTTCGATCAAAACAATTATCTCTGTATAGATATCGTCCATCGTCGGTTCAGAGACGCCTGGGCCTATTTCTGAGGAACAACTACGGTGGCCCTTGGATCAACTGCTCTGAAGCTCCAGAGGAGAGGAAGGCATTCTGGTTTATGCACTTCCAGGTAAAAGTATATTATATAAATCCTCTAATTTATGCATATTATATAACTTATCTGTGATGCTCACTTATTAAATTATTTACTGTAGCAAATATATTTTTATCCTCCGCACCGGGCCGAGTTGATCGAGCGATTGTTTCCTACCGTTGTCGCCAAGCTTATCCGTGATGCTCTGGATGACCAGAAGGCTCGTGATCGTGCTGGAAAACCGATCCAAGGTTGGATCACGCCTGAGTAGTGGACTGCGATGAGGGCTAGATTCGACAATCCGAGCTACAAGGAAAGGTCTGAGAAGGCCAAGGCAGCTAGGCGGAATGCTGCCAAGTGGTGTGGTGGCTCGATTCCGATGACGAAACATTTCTGTCGTTTGGTATATTTTTTATTTAAGATATATTATTTTAATGTAAGTACGATAAAATGGTAGTAGGAAAAAATATTTAAGTTTAGTACTAAATAATATATTTTTAACAGGTACAGAGGGGTGAGGATGCAAACATGGTGATCGTCTTCTTGGCCACCCATCGCAAGGACGGAAATCTCATTAATGAGAGGGCCTCGCAGACCTATGTAAGTATTACTTTACTTTGTGTTAATTTTAATATAACTTAGGCAATTATCGAGTTTCCAAACTTTTCTAGGCCGAGTATCTTAGGCTGCGTGAGCGGGCGGCTGCTAGTGCACCTACAGCTGGAGAGGCTGGTACTTCCTCATAGCCCGCTCCAGCTCTGTCAGTGGACGACCTGTGGGTGACCGCAGCTGGTGGTCTCCAGAGGAGTACGTACTTCGGTACGGGATCCTATGGTGCCCTGGTTGCGACGCAGTCATCTAGGGCCTCCCCAACAAGTGCGCATTCCCCACAGCCCTCGCAGTCGTCGGCCAGAGTCCAGGAGGCCATTAACCGTCAGATTGCATCTCTCCGTGACGAGTTACTGCGAAGGATGGAGGAGCAGCCCCGGTCCCAGCCGCAGGCGGACGATCCGACGCTCATCGCACGATTCGATATGCTCGACCACAGCATCACGGAGCTCCAAAATTTGACAAATGATCTTAGAGCCTCGACAGACCGCAACATCACCGAGCTGCAGGCATCACAGCTATCCATGGGCGAGAGGCTGACGATGATGCAGGATTCAATGGTTCATAGCAGTATGAGGCTGTTATCTACCATGGATTCTTACAACTAGCGACTCACAGACTTGGAGCGGATACGTCCTCCTGGTGCGCCTACATCGACACAGACTCCACCGACGTCACTACCTTCTCCATCAACATCGGTGTTGATTTTACGGGAGCAGTATGAGCTGTTCTTATCCTTCATGTGCGTCGGTGGTCATCCTCCTGCAGATCTACAGTAGTATAGTTGCTGGATATTTGTATTATTTGTATTATTTAGGATGAGACTCATTGTATGGATATATATTTGCTGTATTCTTTACGATAATATTTGTTGGATGTTTTCTTTTCTTCAAATTTTATTATATTATTCATATTAAATATATGTTAATTTACCGGTGTTGAGTGTTCAACCCAAGGGGGTCGCCAAACCCAAAAAATTCAATGGAGAGTTGTTCCTGGTCTATTTGTACAGATTATGAATTAATAAACTGCAGGAATAATAGTTTGAAAACAATTCAGTATTCATTTTTTTTATTTTTTCACTATACAATTAGCGACATTTTTAGTGATGTTTAGCGACATTTAGCGACGTTAATACACGTCGCTAAATACGTCGCTAATTAGCGACGTTTCTACACGTCGCTAATGACGTCACTAAAACTGTCGCTAAAAAGGTCGTTGTACGTCGCAAATTGCTGACATGGCAGTATTGCCAGGTCATTAAAGACATCGCTGTAACATCGTTATATTAGTCGCTAATTAGCGACGTTTAAGCACGTCGCTAATTAGCGACGTTGCGTCGCTAAACTTCGCTAATTTAGCGACGTACTGACGTCGCTAAAAAATGTCTGTATAGCGACGTTTAGCGACATTTTTCCTTTCAGCGACTAGCTGAGTTCCGACTTCTTTAAAATATCGCTAATTATGTCACTAAAAGTGATTAGCGACAATTTTTTGTCATTTAGCGACATTTTTTAACGTCGCTAATTTGACTTTTTCTGGTAGTGGTTGGTACCGTACAAGAATCGATCTACATTTATTTCTTATATGTCTCTTTTGCTTATGTTGTGATATGTTTGGTCTATCACCTCGAGCTTCTTTGTGGTACTTATTGCTTGGGGTTCTGACCCTACTGGCTTTGCATGGCCAGGTTACCCCGAAGAGAACCAGAATCCACCGCGCCTTAAGTAAGATGACTCGCACTTGTAGGACTGCGGTCGAAGCTCGCGAGTGGATTTCCTTCTTCTACCCCTTGTCTCGATTACTTTATTTTTTGGTGTTAAGCAAGGAGCAGAGTTAGCTCCTTATATTTTTGAGACTGCGATCAACATGATATATAAATTAGACCATGGCTGGTATATTTTGATCTTGTATTATTGAACTCTACTAGTGCAGCATTTTGTATTCACTAGCTTCATGATCATATGTGACATATAATTTGGGACACCTTTTTACTTTCATGTATGATATACTCTTGTACTTGTGTTGTTGGATTAAGTGTAAACCCCCTCACCCAAAATTAGGGCTACTTGGTTTAGATAGTAAAATTAGGGCTAGATTGAACCAATTAGAACTAGAACACGGTATTTAATTTTAATTACTAAATAGTTATGACACGTAGCGCACCTTACCGATGCTACGATAATTAGAGCACCTCACTAGCCATTGCCTTCTACAAACTTTACAACATTATCCTGGACATGTCCGCTTACCTTTCTGACCTTTGTGTAACCCATAATCATGTTCTCTGGTGCTACATTTTAGTCGCACAATAAACGTCGCGGACATTATTTATTAATTATAAATAAATTTCAACTCAATACCCTTGTGCGTTCTAATCAGAATTGGAGACACAATCTTGCCCGTCTTGTGCATCTCGAATTTTATTAATATTCTACACTGTCCCCCTACGCCCTGACACTTGTGCCCGCCTAAATCTAATCCCATGTACTCCTAATTAATTCTAGAACATCGTGCACGTTCGATTTAATTAATTAAAACTAATTTCTGTCTCTGCGCAATTTTCCAATTTTCGGGGGGCTTTTATGCAAAAACGTATTAAGGTGCCCCCCACCATTGGACAATTCATAAGGAAATCTATTTTTCCTTCACGTA
The DNA here is from genome assembly GCA_036927795.1 of Iris macrosiphon. Lineage (NCBI taxonomy): Eukaryota > Viridiplantae > Streptophyta > Magnoliopsida > Asparagales > Iridaceae > Iris > Iris macrosiphon. The sequence continues at coordinate 50,288,524 of JAYESA010000011.1, read as the reverse complement.
GATTTTTCCGTAATTTTCAGCAAGTACAACGCGCGCACATCGCCCGTTTATTAAATCTACCCTTGCATTTAATTAATGTAAAACCTAGCCCTCCCAATATCCCCATGGCAAACCCAAGACCCATCCACAAGGAAATATTGACCAAAGTCAAATTCCTAGGTCAAACCAACCCTCCCCCACATGTATATAAATACAATATTTTCTCTTCCTTTTCTTTATTGATTTCTAAACCTAGAAAACAACATTCAGCCGACTTTCCCCCTCCATGTACTGTTCATCAACCCTTCCCCGACTTATCCCGCTGGTCCCTGTTCACCTCCTTTCCGGCTAACCCATCGCCGGAGCCTCGCTGGACCATTCTCCCCATCTCCTCCGTCATCCTCCTCGACGCCATGGCCTCCGCCACGGCCATCTCCCTCGCACCCCGGCTACCCGCACCATTCCGATCACCGACCTCCGACGATTGCAGCCCGCGCCACCGGCCTTGGTTTCACCCACAGGCCCGGCGACGTACATCGCTCCCCCGGGCGCTACGTCGACGCCGTGTCAGAGCTTCCCAAACCACAGCTACTGCCGCTGTGCGATATCCCGTCGCCGAAGCCGACTATTCTCGACTTGGCCGAAAAATGCCTCCACCGTTGCAACAACATACTCTTCAACCCTCGTCGTCCTACATCGCCGGTGCCGCCCGATTCCTCTCAGTATTTCCATGTACGGCTGCTCTCCATAGGATCCACGGCCCACCGGTCCACCGTCTTCAACTTGCGAGCACCGCACGCCGATAATGACTCAGTAAAGGCGAACGCCCAAGCCTCTGGACGTTGCTTCCTTTTAAACGCAAGAAGCTAGAAGCAGTAGTAGCATGGCCCATAGGACGTGAGCTAAGGAATCCAAGCAAAATAATATGATGTAAGTGGGTCCCATGAATAGGAGATAGCACATGGTTCATGCTTCAACCTCACGTGAAATAAAGTAAGTAGTAGGCAAAGTTCACATAGACCTTCCATAAACAGGCCTTGGCTTTTCTAGGTCCCGGAATAATAAAGGAGGGGTGCATGATTTTTGCTTGTCAACTACCCTATCCGAATCCACAGAAGACTGAGGATATATAAGGAAGTTTTAACATTCTGGTAACTAAGGAAAATCTTTACAACAGTGCATCATCCTTCCCGGCCAGATCCCCGACACCAGTCGAACCACCATCTCCTTCTGCCCCCAGCCACCACCAATATCATCAACCTAAACACTGCCATCACCTGAGCCTCCCAACGCCCTGTCCTCCTCCTCCTTGCCGGAAAAGCTCCCCTGGCCGGACTCCGGCGAACACCATCTCCATCAGCAGGATCATAAATATCACCACCATGGACACTATCATCATCATAGCATCATCGTCATCTCATCATCGTCACCATCGTCGTCAACCTCATCGCCGATCCCGTGTACGAACTCCGAGGTATGAACCTGTCCCGTCTTCTCCTTGTTATGGGAGTTCGTGTGTGTGCCAGTAGGATATTAGTATTGCTTATTGACTGTTAGTTGACATCAGGCCCTGAGTCGGTGAACCCGCATGCGTGTACGTATATATATGCATACGCGTATATTATTCATTGGACTATATATTTATATATATACTTAGTACATGTATTCAATTGGTATGAATAATTGGGTGTTATATATGGATATATATAAATATATGGTATGTACATAAATTATAAGTAATTAAATACTAAGCTATATATATTCAGAATGTACGACCCTAGGATACCGTAGACTGCCCCGTATTTGCCCTTGACCCTGTTGACCCTAAGAACAATGTTGGTGTCTGACTTGTGTACACCGACGTACTGACGAGACCGTGTTAGTTGACTGACTGATCGTGTACAGTACTTAAAGACCCGGCACCCGCGTAATTCAACGCGTAATTGACCGTGTTAGATGACTAGTATTACCCCTAGTGTACCCCTGAGTCCTGTGTAAATATTGTTGTGTGTGCACTAGTGTAATGACTAATGATTTTGTTATATTATATCATATGTACATAGGATATTGGATTTGTTCTGCGCGATTTCTGGAGCAGGTTATTGGTACATTGCAGCTTTCTTGCCAGGCAAGTATACCTTGTCATTGTACTGTTATTCATATTCCATATGTTGCATGCATCTTTATTTTTTGTCTTTAGTTCATATATTTTAACTGTATATAAATGTGTGTGATGGTATCGTCGCGATATGTTTTATTTATGTATTGCATTAACCTTGTTCATGAGACTACCCCATTATCATGTAGCATCTTTAGGTTCATTGGCTGTGACACAGTTGTTACACGAGTTGTGAGTCTCATATAGATCACGGACTGGCGTGCAGGGTTTGGCCTCCTGTACGTGTGGGCCGTGCGTTAGGGATAACTGTTGTTAGAAACTTTGCATGCTAGTAGACTTGGCAGTTATTAGAGGTCCATGGACATAGCTTATTATAGTACGGTGGTCCCATCCTTGTCCTTGTTTGGTTGCAGGATTGGGCTAGGGTACTAAGAATAGGCTATGAACCAAATTGTGTCATGGATGTGACATGCTTAGAGTATGGGGTGGGGAGAACAACAAGTACCGCATTTGAGCTCCTTTGCACTTTTTCTATTGTGCGACCGGATTCTCCATTGGAAATACGGGCGGTGATGACCACTATATATTATATTATTATCAGGCGGGCCTCCGGCGTTCGAAAGTCGTCGTGCCTTTGTAGGCCCCTGGATCTCCAATAGAGAACCATGCCAAATCCCAGTTTTCAGCCATATAGCTCTCTTGTGGGGAAAGTTGTTCTTAACTGCATTCACTTAGATGGTTAGGCGACCCCATTGGATATTTATTTCAGTACTTTATTGGCATGTGTTTAAGTATCTTGTTATGTCCCTCTGAGGACCTGGTCCGCTGCCAGGTGTATCTGTTCTTGAGTATTTGCAGAAGCGCAGATTTGGATGGTTGTAGATGTTTCAAGGATGCCTTCTCTTCGAGCCGTGATTGCTAGCTGGTATACTTATATTGTGTGTGATTGTGTTGTACTTATATTGTATTTACTTTTCCCATTCGAGTTGGTAGTGGATTTGTTTCCATCCAACTATCATCCTTAGATATTTCTTATTGAGATCTAGTTTCATAAATACTGGTTATTTATTTCTATATGATTTTGGTGGATGAGATTTAGATTTTACCCTGTGACTTGTATTACATTTATACCACTTGTGGATTTGATATTCATATCGCAGCGTACGTATGGATTTGGTTTCCATATATTGGAGTTGCCATATCCATGCGGCTGGCATGCTTACGTGTCCTAGTCCTACATATTTTTGGGACTGGGGCGTGACATTAAGATAATAGGATTTGTCGGCCTTAGGACTGACGTTATAGCATGCTAGAGTTCTATCACGTCCCAGTCCCAAAATACGTAGGACTAGGACACATAAGCATGCCAGCACTATGGATATGAAAACTCTAATATATGGAAACCAAAATCCACACGTACGCTGTAATATGAATATCAAATCCAGAAGTGGTATAAATATATGTCATAAGTCACAGGGTATAATCTAAATCTCATCCACAGAAAATCATATATAAATAAATAACCAATATCTATGAAACTAAATCTCAATACAAGGTATCTAAGGATGATAGTTGGATGGAAACAAATCCACTACAAACTCGAATATAAAAGTAAATACAACATGAGTACAACACAACAAACACAATATAAGAATATCAACTAAAGACCACAGGGCTCGAAAAGAAGACATCCTCGAAACATATATAACCATCCGAATCTGCGCTCCTGCTAATACTCAAGAACAGCGACACCTGGAAGGGGCCAGGTCCACAGAGTGACATAACAAGATACATAAAAGCATGCCAATAAAGTACTGAAATAAATATCCAATGGGTCGCCTAACCGTCTAAGTGAATGCAGTTTAAGAACAACTTTCCCAACGCGTGGACTAGATGGCTAAAATGGGATTGGCATGGTTCTCTTGGAGATCCAGGGGCCTACAAAGCATGTCGTCTTTTGAACGGCAAAGGCCGCCTGATAATAATATAATATATAGTGGTCATCATGATCGCGCATCTCCGGTGGAGCGTACGGGTTACACAAGAAAAGTGCAACGGAGCCCACACACCTTACTTGTTGTTCTCCCCACCCTATGCTCTAAGCATGTCACATCCATGACACGATTTGGTTCATAGCCTATCTTTAGTACCCTAGCCCAATCCTGCAACCAAACAAGGACAAGGATTGGGCTACCGTACTACAATAGGCTGTGTCTATGGACCTATATAATGACTGCTAAGTCTTCTAGCATATAAAGTTTCTATCAGCAGTCATCCCTAACGCACGTCCCACAAGTACCGATGATCAGTCAATACGTGCGTCCATGATCTATATGAGACTCACAAATCGTGTAAAAATGTGTCACAATCAAATGAAACCTAATGATGCTTTATGATAATGGGGTAGTCTCATAAACAAGGTCAATGCAAATACATAAGTAAAAATATATCGCGACGACACCATCGCGCGCATTTTATATAACAGTTAAAATATATGAACTAAAGACAGAAAATAAAGATGCATGCAACATATGGAATATGAATAACAGTACAATGGCAAGGTATACTTGCTTGGCAAGAAACTGCAAAATGAAACGTCCAGATGTCCAACACAAAGGACCAGAAGCTATGGCCTCAGAAGAAATGTCTCCGGATGCTGAAATAAATATCACCAACATTCCCAGAATAAAAAAAATAGCTAGAAAGAACTTTCCTATCGTCCAATTTGGACATAGGGGCAAAACGGTAATTTTGGGTCAAAGTAGGGTCCACGTGTGGCCCACTTTGCACCGAAAAGCGTGCCAAGGGTAAGAGTCTCTAAATGGGATAAATTATAGGTCAAACAAACTCTAAATGTCAGTACGAACTCAATGGTATATCCAAATGTGAAATCCGATGAGCCGAACACAATTTTGCCTAAAAAGTCAACCGTGGGGCCCGCCAATTGGCGGCTTGGTCAACTATCTCAGAATTGCGTGAAAATTGGGTCACAGGACCAGCACATTACCATGAGTCCAGTGGCGCAAGTTTTGTCGCAATCTGACTAGCGTGCAAAAAATGCGCAGGAATTTCGCAAAAGTTGCGACACGGGGATTGTCCGCGGATACGGACTGATTTCGACGCGCACACGCGTCCAAATAAGTTTTCTCGAAATCTCACGTATCCGGGTACACTGCGCGCACCTTTTGTTACACTTGGTACATGACGGGGCAGTCCGGTTTAGCGAGGCACGCTCTGTTTCACAATTTTTGGAAATCTAAAAAAATAGGTTTACGCGGTTTTCCAACGAATTTAATTTTACATACATCAGTTAATAATTTAATATAATTAACAGAAATTAAACTAGGTCAAGTGATCTCCACATACCAAAAAGAAAAATCGAATTTTGATCTCTGTGGTGGGAGATACGAATCCGGGAACATAGGTGGTCACCGCAGTTTTCTGTGATACCCAAAAGTGGTCTTTTTCGTCAACTTGGACGCTGTTTTCGCCTAGGGTTACGCGTTGTTCGAGGTAAACTATCATACAGGTATTTGAGAGGGTTAAGTGGTGAACGTACCGGTGAAGATGGGGTCAAGTTTGGTTCAGCGAGGTGACAGAAAATGGGGCTGGAACACAGGTACTTCGCTGATTGAAAATGCAACGCGCGGGGTTGCGGTCGTCGGGATTCGGTTTCCGGCGGCTGGAGGCGGCTGAGGGCGGTGGTCTCTGGCGGTCGGCGGTGTTTAGATGGTAAGGGAGGGATGAGAGTTTAGGTTTAGGGTTTTGATCGAATGAAGGAGAATATATATAGGAAAAAGAGGGATGAGAGGTTGTGAGGCTTGGGTCTAAACGCGGGGGTAGGGGGTGGGGGGGGTTAGCATCCGCTGGATGTTGCTGCTGCTGATTACTAAAGGAGGTACAGGTGTTTAAGTGGTTAACGGGTAGATGGGGTTAGGTGGGTAGATCCATTAGGGGATGAATCCATTAAGGGAATGTTTTTCTTTCTCTTTTTCTTTTTCTTTTTCTCTCTTTTTTCTTTTCCATTTATTTTTCTTTTTTTTCTTTTAAAAATATATATGTATATAATTAATATTAATGCATACCATTAAGCTAGCAACTGTCCATGGGGTCTCCTATATGAAGTAAATTAGAAAAAAATTATACCGGCTCCATAAATTCCCTAAATGCACGAACACCTAAAATAAAAATTAAATAAAATCTATTTCTCCTAATTAACCACTAATTACTATATTTCAATTAATAATTAATAAAAAAGGATAAATACGATTTTAGGATTAGGGGTTTTACATTCTACCCAACTTATAAAAAATTTGTCCTCGAAATTAAAACTAAGCCACGGTAGAAAGTCAAGGATGGTATAAGATTTGCATTGTTTAAAATGCAAGGTTAGGTTTAAATTAGGGGCGATGTTGCACGTTGCATATTCCGAAAATCATGGAAAAAATCCACATGAACGAAAAATAGATTTCTTCATGTGTCATGTCCATTGGTATGGATACCTTAATGCACCCTTGCATAAAAGTGCCTAACAATTAAAAAATTGCACAAAGATGGGAATTGGATTAAATTAATCAAAATTAATGTGCATAGTGTTCGGGAATTAATTAGAAGTACATGGGATAACATTAGGTGGGACACAAGGGTCATGGACATAGAGGGCTCAGGATAGAATATTATCAAAATTGGGTTGTACGAAACCGGTCAAAATTATGTCTCCAAATTTCAATTGGAACGTACAAGGATACAAAGTTAGAACTATTTTAGAATTAAGAAATAACGTTCGCGACAAATGTTGTGCGACTAAAATGTAGCACAAGGGAGCTTAATTATAAGTTACACAAAGGTCAGAATAGAAGGCAGTCATGTCTAGGACAAGGGTATGGAATTTGTGGAAATCAGTGGCTAGTGTAGTGCTCCAATTATCGAAGCACGGTAAGGTGCGCTAAGTGATACAATGTTGTAAAATAAAAAAAATACCATGTTCTATTTCTAATTGTGTTCACACTAGCCTTAGTCTCACTATCTAAGCCAAGTAGGTCAAATTTTGGGTGAGGGAGTTTACAATCTAGCCAACTTAAAATAATCTCGTCCTCAAAATTAAAATAAGGCATAATTTGTTAAATCCTTCACGTTCGCATATAAGGCAAGTCAATCGCAATCTCTTTCAAGGTTTAAATAACGAAATATATTCAAATCTATCGCAATCACTTTAAAATTAAAATAACCACTGTTTAAATCAAAATTTGACCTATCGTAATCTCTTCTCGGTTTTTAAATAATCAACATCCAAATCTAACTCAAATCTATATAACATCCCACATCAAAATTTATATCATAATTTCCAACTATCAAATATCCTCTAGACTTTGAACAATAAACAATTCTAATCAAATCTTATTCATATTCCCAACTTAAGAATTTTGTACTCTTCAAATGTTTAAACTCAATTTACATCCTCAATATTTCAAATAGATGACCCAACAATCAAAATTCAACTTTTAATTCAAATCATCAAACTATAAAATTTAAATCTAATTCACCAATTGTTCAAGTCTAAAATTCTATATTTATCCTCAAAATTTAAATCGATGATTCAACCTTAAATATTCAAAATTTAAATCATGTGCTCAAATATAAATATTTGGTCCACAATATCAAGATTTCAAAATTCGTTAAATCCTCATTATCTTAATCATTCTTCTAAAAAAAATTTAAATTAAAATGACTTAAATCTCTCAATCTAATCTTACTTGATCACAATCTAAAGGAAATCTACCTCAAGTTGACAATGCATTCTTCTACCCAACTTAGAATTTACCCATCTATCACACAAGGCTATATATTTAAGAAAAACTTCCTCAAATTATTTAATCGTGTTATTCAATCCTCAAAAATTTTAACACCAAATATATCACATATGATATATCCTTAATCAATTATAAAAGATAGTCACCAAATAATGCGATTGGCCTATGGGTATATCTAGTACTATCTGTATATCAAACTTATACCAAGCATGAGGTTTCGTCTTTCAGAAATAAGGGAAGACGGAGATCAATAATAATGAGTTCAAGGGAGAGGTAATGGAATAGAAGTATCGGGATCAAGGCATTTAAAAAATTCAATGGGAGTTGTCAAGGCAGTCGTGGATTGAAATCCTATTTGGTAAATCCTTATTCGCATGCTCGTATCAGTATAGTTATGTAACTGATACGACCCGTACAAACATATCTAGAGGGCAAGTACATGTGTCTACTAGTCAACTATATATCTCAATCCACATAAAATATTATTGCGAAGGGCGAATTAAGCGCACTATGGTTGATCAGACCGTAATACACTGATTCTGAAATGTATTAGTGTAGTACTCCAATAATATATGTCATGAACAAGCTCGATAAAGAATAAGCTTGCAAAACTATGCTATAATAGCAGCATAAGTCAAGGTAGTACAGAAATTATAAATACGCTGGATTATGATGAGAGAAGGTACAAACAATTCAATTCACAAGAGAAATAAGACTCCATAATCTCTACAGTTGTCATACTAACTCCTTGTCTAAGTTGCTAGTCGACCAAATAGGGTATGGACCTCTAATTTTGTACAGTCTGAATAAACACTATCGTCTTATGCTATCATACGATTAATGTCATTCGGTTACACTTCAATAATGGGTCAAGAGGACTAGGTGATACTATGTTGTGAGGCATACTACCCAACTTATAAAAATTAAACTAATACTGTACTGTCTTAAGGATACCATAGAAACTCCTGTTAAAGTCTACGAGAAAGGGTCTTGGTACTTATTAGGGTATCCTCTTACACTACATAGGTCATGGTTGTCTTAAGTCTTAGTCATAACGCTTATAGAACAAGCGTCAATAGTAAGAATGGAAGGTTACAGGCCTTCAAGGGGAAAGAGGATATAATTCGTATCGAGGCGAGGGTACATGTTACGTGATTTAAAACTAAGGGATAATCATCGGGTCGCAATCTACCAGAATAACTTAAAACTATCGAGTTCTAATTACCAAGCACAAAAATTTTAAATATCTAGATTACACTATAATCCTAGCAAGCTATATATCCTAACATAAAATAAAATTACTCAGTCTACAATCAGAAGTGTCATATGGCATGAGTTGAAAGATGAAGAAAAGAAGAACATAATTTAGTCGTCGCGTAATTAACGAACGTTAAGGTCGCAGAGGAACAACATATGAAATTAAAATAGGGGGCTCTAGATAGCATCATGGTTTTCTAAGTGAAAGTGGTATGCTAGTTGCTATGTTCGAGGTATGATCAAGGAAAAGTGTTAATTACATTCCTCTAGGCTTCCTAAGGTGTTGTCTACTAATAATAAGACAATGATCTAAGTTTGTAGTTCTCCAATACTATCTAACTATGAAGGTTAGGTTCAGTCCTAATATTCAATTTTGGTTTTCTATTGGTTCCTCAATACTAGGGTCAAACATTATGGTAAAACTTCTAACTAACTCTAGTAGTGTCTACTACTCTCAAGTCCTCATAATACATCAAGGTGTAATGCTAAACCAATCTATAGATAAGAAATTCCAGGGTTCACTAGATATTCTAAACTTAGTAGTGTGTCAACGCTCTAGTTGTAGTCTTAATAGGAAGGTTACCCTACTTATCATCTAACAACAGGGACTTCTATATTCTAGGAGGGGGCTATACTCAAGGAACTATTAGGGAAGTACAGGAATCAAGCATGATGCAATTATTCAAATAGAATAGATAGAAGGAAGATGAATCATACTCAATTATGGATGAGATCCTATACTCTAGTCCTAGGTGCAGGCTTGTCCGGTACAGTAACGTAACCGAGACAATATGCTCTCGACCTGCATGGGCCACCACAAAAACATGTCACACCCTAGTCCCAAAATACATAGGACTAGGACATATAAGCATGACAACCGTATGGATATGGCAACTCCAATATATGGAAACCAAAATCCACAAGTACGCTGTAATATGAATATCAAATCCACAAGTGGTATAAACATATGTCACAAGTCACAGGGTATAATCTAAATCTCATCCACAGAAAATCATATATAAATAAATAACCAATATCTATGAAACTAAATCTCAACACAAAGTATCTAAGAATGATAGTTGGATGGAAACAAATCCACTACCAACTCGAATATAAAAGTAAATACAATATGAGTACAACACAACAAACACAATATAAGAATATCAACTAAAGACCATGGGGCTCGAAGAGAAGACATCCTCGAAACATATGTAACCATCCGAATCTGTGCTCCTGTGAATACTCAAGAACAGCGACACCTGGAAGGGGCCAGATCCTCAGAGGGACATAACAAGATACATAAAAGTATGCCAATAAAGTACTGAAATAAATATCCAATGGGTCGCCTAACCGTTTAAGTGAATGCAGTTTAAGAACAACTTTCCCAACACGTGGGCTATCTGGCTAAAATGGGATTGGCATGGTTCTCTTGGAGATCCAGGGGCCTACAAAGCATGTCGTCATTTGAACAGCAGAGACCGCCTGATAATAATATAATATATAGCGGTCATCATGACCGCGCATCTCCGACGGAGTGTACGGGTTACACAAGAAAAGTGCAACGGAGCCCACACGCCTTACTTGTTGTTCTTCCCACCCCATGCTCTAAGCATGTCACATCCATGACATGATTTGGTTCATAGCCGATCTTTAGTACCCTAGCCCAATCCTGCAACCAAACAAGGATAAGGATTGGGCCACCGTACTACAATAGGCTATATCCAAGGACCTCTAATGACTGCTAAGTCTTCTAGCATACAAAGTTTCTATCAGCAGTCATCCCTAACGCATGTCCCATACGTATCGATGATCAGTCAATACATGCGTCCATGATCTATATGAGACTCGCAACTCATGTAAAAATGTGTCACAGTCAAATAAAACCTAATGATGCTTTATGATAATGGGGTAGTCTCATAAACAAGGTCAATACAAATACATAAATAAAAACATATCGCGACGACACCGTCGCGCGCATTTTGTATAACAGTTAAAATATATGAACTAAAGACAGAAAATAAAGATGCATGTAACAAATGGAATATGAATAACAGTACAATGGCAAGGTATACTTGCCTAGCAAGAAACTGCAAAATGTAACGTCCAGATGTCCAATACACAGGACCAGAAGCTATGGCCTCAGAACAAATATCTCCAGATGCTGAAATAAATATCACTAACGTTCCCAGAATAAGCAAAATAGCTAGAAAGCACTTCCCTTTCTTCCAATTTGGACACAGGAGCAAAACGGTAATTTCGAGTCAAAGTGGGGTCCACGTGTGGCCCACTTTGTACCGAAAAGCGTGCCAAGGGTAACAGTCTCTAAATAGAATAAATTATAGGTCAAACAAACTTTAAATGTCAGTACGAACTCAACGATATGTCCAAATGTGGAATCCGATTAGCCAAACACAATTTTTCTCAAAAAGTCAACAGTGGGGCCCGCCAATTGGCGACTTGGTCAACTGTCTCAGAATTACGTGAAAATTGGGTAACAGGACCAGCGCGTTACCACGAGTCCAGTGGTGCAAGTTTTATCACAATCTGACGAGCGTGCACAAAATGCGCAGGGCTTTCGCAAAAGTTATGACATGGGGATTGTCCGCGGATACGGACTGATTCCGACGTGCACACGCGTCCGAATCAGTTTTCGTGAAATCTCACGTGTCTGGGTACACTGCTTGCACCTTTTGGTATACTTCGTACACGATGGGGTGGTCCCGTTTGGCGGGGTGCGCTCCGTTTCACAATTTTTAGAAATCTAGAAAAAGTAGGTTTTTGCAGTTTTCCAACGAATTTAATTCTACATACATCAGTTAATAATTTAATATAATTAACAGAAATTAAACTAAGTCAAGTGGTCTCCGCATACCAAAAAGAAAAATTGAATTTGGATCTCTGTGGTGGGAGATACGAATCCGGGAACATAGGTGGTCACCGCAGTTTTCTGCGATACCCAAAAGTGGTCTTTTCCCGTCAACTTGGACGTTGTTTTCGCCTAGGGTTACGCGTTGTTCGAGGTCAACTATCATACAGGTATTGGAGAGGGTTAAGTGGTGAACATACCGGTGAAGACGGGGTCGAGTTTGGTTCAGCGAGGTGACAGAAAACGGGGCTGTAACACAGGTACTTCGCTGATTAAAACTACAAAGCGCGGGGTTGCGGTCATCGGAATTCGATTTTTGGCGGCTGGAGGCGGCTGAGGGCGGTGGTCTCTGGCGGTCGGCGGTGTTTAGATGGTAAGGGAGGAATGAGAGTTTAGGTTTAGGGTTTTGATCGAATGAAGGAGAATATATATAGGAAAGAGAGGGATGAGAGGTCGTGAGGCTTGGGTCTTAACGCACGGGGGGGGAGGGGGGGTTAGCATCAGCTGGATTCTGCTGCTGCTGATTACTAAAGGGGGTGCGGGTGTGGGTGTTTAAGTGGTTAAAGGGTTGATGGGGTTAGGCGGGTAGATCCATTAGGAGATGAATCCATTAAGGGAATGTTTTTCTTTCTCTTTTTCTTTTTCTCTCTTTTTCCTTTTCTATTTCTTTTTCTTTCTTTTTCTCTTAAAAACATATATATATATATATATATATATATATATATATATATATATATATATATATATATATATATATACATAGAAAAATCTAGAATTTGTATTAATGCATACCATTAAGCTAGCAACCCTCCACGGGGTCTCCTACATGAAGTAAATTAGGAAAAATTTATATCGGCTCCATAAATTTCCTAAATGCACGAACACCTAAAATAAAAATTAAATAAAATCTATTTCTCCTAATTAGCCACTAATTACTATATTTCAATTAATAATTAATAAAAAAGGGTAATATAGTTTTTAGAATTAGGGGTTTTACAAGTTCACCTATTTGTCTTCTTGGCAACCTTAACACATTGCGGCTTACTTCGGTATTCTGCAAGATGCGATTGGCCATGTCAGTTCCCGTATTTACCTAGTATTCTGGAAGCGGGGCGTGACACTGAGGCAGGAGAGGTTATACGCGAAGCTCAGCAAATTCGAGTTTTGCCTAGGTAGAATACCTTTCCTTGGACATATTATCTCTGGAGAAGGACATTCATTTGATCCGAAGAAGGTTGCTGCATTTGAGACATGTCCTATATCTACAATAGTTGTAAAGGTCAGAAGTTTTCTCGGACTTGTCGGATATTATCGGAGGTTCATGCAAAACTTCTCAAGGATTGCAAAGCCTATGACACGATTGACGTATTAAGACCAGGAGTTTGTTTGGTTAGAGGATTGTCAGAAAGTTTTTTTAGAGTTAAACAAACGGTTGACGACAACACTGATCTTGACTCTATCTTCAGGATCGAGGGTATTCATGGTGTATAGTGATACGTCAGGTAGGGTATTAGGATGTGTTTTGATACAACATGGCAAAATTATCGCTTATGCATTGGGGTAGTTGAAGGTTCATGAGAAGAACTACTCGACGCACGATCTTCAGCTAGCAATAGTGATATTTGCATTGAATATATGGAGGCACTATCTTTACGGAGAACGAGTGGAGATTTATACTAATCATAAGAGATTGAAGTATGCCTACACTCAGAAGGAGCTCAACTTTAGGAAAAGGTGTTAGTTAGAGTTGATGGTTGATTATGATATAGATTTACAGTACTATCCTGGTAAGGCGAACATCATAACAGATGCACTAAGAAGAAAGCCCAAAGCTTATTCTTGATGACGCAGCCCAGTTATTAGAGGACCTCCAGGAACTTGGGATAGAGATTATTCTGCCAGGACATAGTGGAAAGTTAGCTAATCTTGAGGTTCAATCGTCACTAATTAAGAGGATCAAGGTGGCATTGCTGAAAGAAGCTAGATTTCGTATACTTAGAGAGAAGATAGAAACCGGTATGCAGATGGGACTTCGGATTCATAAGGACGGGACATTAAGGTACGGAGATCACCTATATGTTCTGAATGGAGAGTTAAGACAGTAGTTGATGACTGATACACATAGCTCTATTTACTCTATTTATCTGGGAGGTACGAAGATGTATCGAGATTTGAGACAGTACTATTGGTGGCATGGGATGAAGGGGGAGTTTACGAGGTTTATGGCAAAATGTTTGGTTTGTTAGCAGGTTCCGATCAAGCATTAGAGGACTGCAGGTATGTTACAACCACTTCCCATCCTCGAGTAAAAGTGGGAACATATTACCATGAATTTTGTTATAGGATTTCCAAGGAGCCCTAGCGAAAAGGATATAGTTTGGGTTATTGTGGATCGACTCACAAAGTTGACACATTTCTTGCCATTCAGAGTTGGACAGTCCACCGAGATTCTCGCCGACATGTATATACGAAAGATTATGAGGTTTCATGCAGTACCAATTAGTATTGTGTCGGATCGAGACTCTAGATTTAAATCCTACTTTTGGCGGAGTATATAGGAGAGTCTAGGCACCCGACTCAAGTTTAGCACTGCTTACCATCTACAAGCATATGACCATTCAGAGCGCACGATCCAGGTTCTATAGGATATATTGCAATCATATATTTTAGACTTAGAAGGGTCTTGGGAAGACCACTTGCATCTGGTAGAGTTCTCCTACAACAATAGCTACCAGGCATGCATCCAGATGGCACTCTTTGAGGCATTGTACGGTAGCAAGTGAAGGTATTTGATATGATGGAGTGACATAGGTGAGCGTAAGATACTCGATCCAGAGTTGGTGACGTAGACAATTAAGAAGGTAAAGTAAATTCAGATTCATCTTCATGCAGCTCAGGACAGACGAAAGTATTGGGCTGACACACACCGCCAACCTTTGGAGTTCAAGGAAGGTGAACATGTGTTTCTGAGAATCTCACCTACTCGGGATACTATTTGATTTGGGAGCAGAGGCAAGCTGAGTTAAAGGTTCATTAGTCATTTTGATATCATAGAGCATATTGGTGAGGTGGTGCATCATCTTGCATTACCCCCATCTCTATAGGGAGTGCATGATGTATTCCATGTTTCACAGCTAAGGAGGTATATGACTGATCCTAGTCACGTAGTTGATCATTCCGAGATTACGGTAGGTTCGAGCTTGACTTATGAGGATCAGGCAGTTAGGATACTAGATACTAGTAAGAAGAGGTTGCGAGGTCTGACGATTAGACTGGTTCGGGTATCTTGGAAACATCATTCTTCGGGCGAATCCACTTGGGAGCGAGAGGATGACAAATGAAAATGTTATCCTCACTTATTCGAGGATGCAAGTATGACCTTAGAACTGTAACGTCCATATCATTCTGAAGAACGTGGAATCTGCATATATAATAATGTATGTATCGCTCCGAAGAACACAAAATCTTCATATATAATGTCTGTATTGCTCCGAATAATGTAGAATCTGCATAAATAATAACGTCTGTATTGCATCAAAGAACGCAGATTTTGCATATATAATAATGTTTGTATCACTCCCAAGAACGCAGATCTGCATAAAGGACACTATGGGTACCAATGTGTGTGTCACATACTCCTACTAGTTGTTCTTTCCACCTAATGCCAATATACAAGTCTCAAGTACGACTTGAATATCTCGAACTATAATGCAAGTCACATAGATACAACTATGCTAAGTACAGTCATACGTGCTACCCGTACCGATGGCCACTCAAGTACGTAAGTACGTGTCCTATCATGAACTCATTTGTGATGTGAAATAATATGTGACAATGTATCAGAGTTATAATAATAACTCCATAACTTTAGTTACCTCCATTAGAAACTAGGTCAAACTCAAGTCCTAATGTCGACGTCTTGGTCGAACACTACTAGAAAAAGCGGGATTAGCGACGTATTTTAGCGACTCCAAGTAAATACGTCGCTAAATTAGCGACTCCATAAAAACGTCGCTAGACGTCGCTAAATGGCGACATTTAGAGACGTCTAGCGACTTTTATTAAGATTTTAAAAGATTAGTCGCTATAAGTTCAATTAAGGTCGCTAAAAGTCGCTAATATATCTGATTTAGCGATGTTTAGCGTCGTAATTAGCGACGTACGTATCAAAAATATTTAGCAACGTATTTAGCGACGTCTTTGACGTCGCTAATTTTATTTTAGCGATGTTTTTATTTGACGTCGCTAAAAGTCGCTAAATTTTGGTTAATTAAGGCTCAGTTTTCTTTTCCCCCATCTGTCAAAAAATTTGAAACTTTTTGATTTCCCCCCCCCCTTTGGCGACCGGCTTTCCACGGCTGCGGCTACTCCGGCATCCCCCTCCTCCTCCTCGAGCTCTAGGTAATCTCTCTCTCTCTCTCTCTCTCTCTCTCTCATATGACACTGACACAAGACACACTTGACAGACACGACACACGCACACAGACACGACACACGCACACAGACACTGACAGACACACATGACACACACGACATACACACACAAACGCACACACACACACACACACTCACACAGACACTGACACTAACACTGACACAGGCATGACACACACACACGCACACACTGATACACACACAATATTTGATCTATTGGATGTGTCCATGTGAATTGAGGGTTGGTATCATGGTGGTGTAGTGTATGGAGGATGTATCCTAGAGTATATTGGTATTGCACACCAAATGTTTATGAATTGGACTAGTAGTTGTATGTGTGTGTCTATTTATGCCTTAGAGTATCATATGATATGTATATGTAAATTGGTGTATTATCTATTTGCATATGAGATAGTGTATGCATATATAGGTGTATCTCGATATATATATATATATATATATAGGTATATAGCTAATGTTATCTGTGTTGATGTTCATAGTGTCTTCTAGCTGTGCTTGATGTGGGAGAGGGTAGAAGAGTCAAGTTATGTGTGGGTGTCACTACTGAACAATGAGGCTTCAGGAACTGAACTCAATTCAGTTTGGCCTAGTGCATTAGGCAAGCTGGCAATGTGTTGCAATGGTGTCGGGTTGGCACTGTAAGGAGGGGATTGGTTCCTATCATCTTCTGCAGTGGGAGAGTGTTGGTGCACACTTGAGCAGCATCAAACACTGCATGCTTGAGCAATGGCAAGACATCAACAAGCACTGCTGTGAGCCATGGCAGTAGCTAAGGGCAGTTGGAAACAACTAAGTGAAGGAAAGATTTAGCCACTGCAGAATAAGTGCAAAGTATCAGAGGTTGCGCAGACTTAGTTAGGGTCTGCAGGCATGTGTTTGGGTTAAGGTATTGACAAGTATCGGGTAGGTGTTCACCGGTCACTTGTTGCATGCCAATACAACCCTTAACTGATACTGTGGTATCAGGAATTTAATTGGCAATAGTGATCAGTGCAGTGCAGTTCAATTAGAGCACAAAAGTGTTATGAAGTAAACTGATACTGTGGTATCATGGAGTGACTGCTATGGGTTGTAGTCCAGTGAGCAAGTATAAGGATGAAGTGCAAGGTGCCAGGCCAAGGGTAAGAGGCTCTTAGTGTGGATAGTAGAGTACTTAATTTCAAAGCAGAATATCCTAGTACAACCTAGAAGACATAGCATAGCAAGGTATTAACCTAGTATTAACTAGTATAAACTAGTATGGATCTAGAAGTGGCTTAGAAACATCACCATGAACTAGTTAATCATGTTTATCATTTCAAGGGCTCTTGGACTTTGATAAATGAAAATATGTATTATATCAGTTATGAAATGAAAGTATTGCTTATTTTAGACTTTGATAAATGGTCAGTTGTTTTGAATATTGCTTATTTTAGACTTTGATAAATGAAAGTATGTATTATATAAGTTATGATTTTTATAGTACGGTTAAGTTATGAAGTTAGGTAATAAACCACTGTATGTAATAATTTATATGATACATACTGTCATTTTTGCAGAAGTATCTAGAAATGGATATGAATTACTATCTGCGTCATCATTCGTGGATGTAAAACCATCATCCTGATGACATGTGCGGTGTGCAGGATGAATTCATTGAGGGTGTATAGTAGTTCCTGCAGTTCGCCAATGCTTTCCCTCAGTACATGGACGGTACCAAAATTAAGTGTCCGTGTGTGAGATGTCGCAACAGGAAATATCATCCAGAAGTGGAAGTTACATATCATTTATACTCGAAGGGCTTCACGCCCAATTACTATCAGTGGACCGTGCACGGAGAACTTGTATCTCTAGCATCGGAGTCGGAGCCTATGTGGAGCCGTATATGGATGTCCACGACCATGATGCTTACGACGACGGGTTGGTGAACATGGTTTATGATGCGGCGGAGCCTAGTTTCAATCAGGATAATTATGATACGGCAGGACCTAGTTTCAATCCGGATAATTATGATGCAGTTGAGGAGGCACCGAATGCCGATGCTGCAAAGTTTATGGAGTTGCTGAGAATGCAAGGACTCCACTATATCCTGGTTGTGAGGATCATTCACTGTTGGAGGTGGTTACAAGATTATTGAGCATCAAGTCCGATTTTAACATGTCGCAAGAATGCTATAATCGACTGCTCGATTTGATTATAGAGATCTTGCCCGAGGGTGCAAAGTTGCCTAAAGACTTCTATCGATTTAAGAGGATGGTGAGATCGCTTTAGATGGGATACAAAAAAATCGATGCATGTCACAACGGGTGTATGTTGTACTACAAAGACGACAAGGATGAAGATGCGTGCAGATTCTGTGGTGCTGAACGCTACAAGGCCACTGTTAGAGGAAAGTCTGTCGGTGCAAGGAAGCCTACCGATTCGATGCACTACTTGCCTTTGACGTCATGGTTACGGCGGTTGTTTATGGTTAAGAAGACTACAGAAAACATGAGTTGGCACAGGCGAAAACAGATCGAAGGAGAATTGGATCATCCATCCGATGGAGAAGCATGGAAGCACTTTGATCGAGAGTATCCATATTTTGTCGAGGAAGCGCGTAATGTCAGATTGGGGCTCTCCTCTGACGGTTTTACCCCATTCGGACTTTCGGGCTCCCAGTATTCGTGTTGACCTGTGATCGTCACTCCGTACAATCTACCGCCTTGGATGTGCATGAAGACTCCGTATATGTTCCTAACCGTTATTATCCCGAGTCCGAACAATCCGAAGAGGAACATCGATGTGTATTTACAGCCTTTGATAGATGAGTTGAATCAGCTGTGGGAAGTAGGTGCCAACACGTACGATGTTTTTAGAAATCATTGCCAACACGTACGAAAAATAGTTGTTTATGTATCAAATCTTTGAACTACAAATACGTCAATCCGGGCAATAATTTTTTTGGCATCTTACGAGAGATTGTGGAGTTGACATATAATTATGGCACAGAACCTACTAATATCGTGCTATTCAGGTATGAATGGTTCGATCCGATTCAAGATCAAGGTTGAAAAATTGACAAGCATGGCCTTGTGGATATAAAATACAAGCGTAGATATCAAGGCTACGAACCATTTATCCTATCAAGTCAGGCTCAGCTCATGTACTTCACAAGTTATCCTAGACGGGGGACAGCGAGGTCGGATTGGTGGGCAGTATGCAAAACTAAAGCTAGAAATATCTTTGACATTGACGAAATAGCTTATCAGGAGGAAGATCTACCTCTTGTAACAAATATTGTAGATGTGGACTCAACGGAAGTTACTCATTACACGAGTAATAATGTAGAAGATGTAGAATTATCCGAAGAGGAAGCCGAAGTAGATGAAAATGAAGACGAGGAAGAGGAAGAGGAAGAGGAGGACGAGGAAGGCGAACAAGATGAATTTTCTGAAGATGATTAAAAATAAAATATATTGCATGTAGAATGTAACTATATTTTGACTGTAGAATGTAGATCAAAGTTGGAAAATTGATGAAGTAGAATGTAACTATATTTTGACTGTAAAATATATTCTATTAACGAATATATGTATTATATTTTGACTGTAGAATGCTTGAGTTATGCATCACATTTCGACTGTAGAATATACTATATATTTGTGTTTCTCTATATTCATCATATGTTGTTATCAGATATGACAGGACGACGCGGAGGATTCGGCAGGTCCCGAGGTAGACAGAGTGCTCCTCCAGTACTGCCTACTGTGGGTTCCGAATCATCGTCGCCCAGTACTCCAGTATATCGATCACTCACATCTCCGACTGTTAGGACGAATAGTTCTAGGCGTGATAGTACACCCTCGTCCAGCGTTCCTCCTGCTGACGGAACCATGGGGACAAATGAGCATGTCGAGGAGGTCGTGCCCACGTTGTCCCAGCATCAGCAAGATCCTCCATGCGCACCTCCGTAGGAGACGAGGACAGAGATTTGGGCCGACGGTACAAAGTATGTCAATTAGATGGTTTAGTATAATATATATCGTATATTTCTTTATTCATCGTATATTGACTTTTTCAGTATTCTAAATTATTATCTTTGTATAGATATCGTCCATCGTCAGTTCAGAGACGCCTGGGCCAATTTTTGAGGAACAACTACGGTGACCCTTGGATCAACTACTCTGAGGCTCCGGAGGAGAGGAAGGCATTCTAGTTTGCGCACTTCCAGGTAAAAGTATATTAAATAAATCCTCTAATTTATGCATATTATATAACTTATCCGTGATGCTCACTTACTAAATTATTTATTGTAGCAAACATATTTTTATCCTCCGCACCGGGCCGAGTTGATCGAGCGGCTCTTTCCGACCGTTGCCGCCAAGCTTATCCGAGATGCTCTGGATGACCAGAAGGCTCGTGATCGTGCTGGAAAACCGATCCAAGGTTGGATCACGCCTGAGCAGTACACTGCGATGAGGGCTAGTTTCGACGATCCGAGCTACAAGAAAAGGTCTGAGAAGGCCAAGGCGGCTAGGCGGAATGCTGCCAAGTGGTGTGGTGGCTCGATTCCGATGACGGAATATTTCCATCGTTTGGTATGTTTTTTTTAATTATATTATTTTAATATAAGTACCATAAAATGGTAGTAGGAAAAAATATTTAAGTTTAGTACTAAATAATATATTTTTAACAGGTACAGAGGGGTAAGGATGCCAACATGGTGACCGTCTTCTTGGCCACCCATCGCAAGGACGAAAATCTCATTGATGAGAGGGCCTCGCAGACCTATGTAAGTATTACTTTACTTTGTGTTAATTTTAATATAACTTAGACAATTATCGAGTTTCCAAACCTTTCTAGGCCGAGTATCTTAGGCTGCGTGAGCGGGCGACTGCTAGTGCACCTACACCTGGAGAGGCTGGTACTTCGTCGCAGCCCGTTCCAGCTCCATCGGTGGACGACCTATGGGTGACCGCAGCTGGTGGTCTCCAGAGGGATACGTACTACGGTACGGGCTCCTATGGCACCCTGGTTATGACGTAGTCATCTAGGGCCTCCTCGACAGTTGCGCATTCCACACAGCCCTGGCAGTCGCAGCCCTCACAGTCGTCGGCCAGAGTCCAGGAGGCCGTTGACCGTCAGATTGTGTCTCTCCGTGATGAGTTGCTGCGAAGGATGGAGGAGCAGCCCCGGTCCCAGTCGCAGGCGGACAATCCGATGCTCATCGCACGATTCGATATGCTCGACCGCAGCATGATGGAGCTTCGGGATTTGACAAATGATATTAGAGCCTCCAATGACCGCAACATCATGGAGCTGCAGGCGTCACAGGTATCAATGGGCGAGAGGCTGACGATGATGCAGAATTCAATGGTTCATAGCAGTACGAGGCTGTTATCTACCATGGATTCTTACAACCAGCGACTCGTAGACTTGGAGCGGGCACGGCCTCCTGGTGCTCCTACATCGACACAGATTCCACCAACGTCACTGCCTTCTCCATCGACATCGGTGTCGATTCCACAGGACGAGTATGAGGAGTTCTTATCCTTCAAGCTTGTCGGTGGTCAGCCTCCTGCAGATCCGCAGTAGTATAGTTAGTTACTGGATATTTATATTTTTTTTATTATTTAGGATGCGATTGTATGGATATAAATTTGCCATATTCTTTACGTTTACGATGAGATTTGCTGGATGCTTTCTTTTCTTCAAATTTTATTATATTATTCATATTTTGGTTTACAACTGATGACTGATACCTGGCCTGTATTTACCCAGTGCACTAGAATTTTTCCCCTTGGTACTGCTACTGTATTCTTTATTTAATTATTTCTATTACCATCATATACCTGATAATGAACCCAAGGGGATTGGTAAACCCAGAAATGCAATACTTTTTTATTTTTTTTGAAAATTAGCGATATTTTTAGCGACGTTTAGCGACGTTAACTTAAGTCGCTAAATACGTCGATAATTAGCGATGCTGTAATAAGTCGCTAAATATGTCGCTAATGACGTCGCTAAAAACGTCGCTGTACGTCGCAAATTGCTGACATGGCAGTATTTCCTGGTCATTAAAGACGTCGGTGTAATATCGCTATATAAGTCGCTAATTAGCGATATTTAGCGACTTTAATAAACGTCGCTATTTAGTGACGTGACGTCGCTAAACGTCGCTAAATTTAGGGACACATTAAAGTCACTAAAAACGTCGGAATAGCGACGTTTAGCAACGTTTTTTGTTTTAGCGACTTGGTTTTTTCTGACTGCTTTAAAACGTCGCTAATTACGTCGCTAAACCAAATTAGCGACTATTTTTTATTATTTAGCGACATTTTTAGACGTCGCTAATTTAACTTTTTCTGGTAGTGGAATGTACCCGAGGCATTCTCAGACGTGCACAGTTATAAAATCTTCAGAGCACAAAAAATATGAATAATAATAACTGAATTTAAACAGTACAACAAGGCAAGGTATACTTGACTGGATCTCCAACCTGTAATGTAAAGAACGTGCTCCGATATCCAAGTCTGAATGATCCCAAGAGCCTATATATAGCAATATTAAATTAGTCACTATGACACGGTGCACCAGGTATGCACAATGGAATGACCTACACAATTGTATTAGTTATTGGGATATCTAGAGTCCAATAGAAACTTAAGGTGAAACAAGTATCAAAATAGGTTCTAACTTGTGTACCAGTCTAGGCAACCTCATAACTAACCTTGCTACCATCTCCAAACAATATCATTTTAAGTGCTAAATTGTTGAAAAATCAAGGGCTAAGCTAACTAGGCTACAAATAGGGTAACTCAAATTAATGCATGACAAGCTAGGTCAAGTAGATAGTTTGACTAAACAAGTGTCAAGAAGTGTGTAATCACTAAGCCTACTAGTCATATAACCTCTCCAAGTCTTCTAAATATACACTTCTCATATAACGTAAACATGGTCATAGCTAGGCTTCATGTAGGTGCTAAGTTACTCTCTAACACATAGGTACTAGGTATCCTACCAACAAGGGTCTTCTTGTACAGGTATGACGTACACATCCTCAACTGATATGAAACAGGTGTTAACCTAACTTAAGTATCTCAAAGGGTATTTTAGGGTCCTCATCAAGTTCAAGGGTATTTGGAACTCACTAATACTATCCACATTCTATATTATCCATGTAGCATAAACAAGTTGTTGGCCCAATATTTAAGTTAATTTTTTTAATATGGCTAATCGATTAAGTTTAACATTATGATAATCGTGCAATCACTATAGTAACTTGTAACTTCTACTTAAACTCAGCATTGTCCATATCTGATCTTATATGTTATCATATTTGCTTCTATATATTGCTTTGTTCGTCTAACATGTATTTATAGAAAAGCAATGGACATATGCAGTAAAAAAAAGATGATGAGCCAGATACAGCATTATACTAGAAGATTTTATCCAACCGCCTATGACTTATCCGGAGCAAAGGTATTCAGATTTCCAGATCTGGCTATCTTTGGACAACTGCCGTCATGGAAAAATGCGTCTTCAAGTCAGCAGATGCTTCAGAAGATTGCCGTCATCAAGTGCTCTTGGTCTTTTATCTTTTATTTTGTATTTTATATTTGGTTTATAGGACCAAATGTACATCGGGTTCGTAGTTGACACTAGGAAGCTCAAACCCATATTAAACCAGAACCTAGTCCACTCAAAATAGCCTAAACCCAACCTGGACCCAACATTCTAGAAACAGACCAACAGAGTTCGGACAGAACTCGGGGCAACTCAGGGCAAACTCGGTCACCCTAAGACCCAGTTTGCAACGTTACTCCGTGAGACCAGGATTCTAACGTTCGAGTTTCTGAACGTTGGGCATCCAAACTCGGCCCAAACTCGGTTCAGAAAACCCTATAAATAGAGATTAAATTCAACATTCTTATTCACTCATTCACTCACTTTCATATCTCTATCTTCCTAAGATATAAAATTTTCTCATTCCCAAGATCAACTCCCAGCCTTCTAGTGCCAACGCGGTTCTGATTTAAAAGTCTGATCGAGTTATAAAAAGCTTGGCTTGTCAAGTTCACTAGTGTGTGAAGTTGGCGTGTTCTTCGGATCAAACGCACATGTAAAGTCTTTCGAACCTTTGAATCAAAGCTCGATGTTGTAAGAAGTTTGCAAGCCTTCGGATCAAAGCTTGTGATTCACTATTGGTGATTATAGTGGATACAAGTATTTGCGTTTGCTCTTCTCACTCTTCTTTACTGTGCATATTCTTAATTATTATATTTTTTGGTATATTTACTGCATTTACTTAGAATTTTTAATTTGTGATTATTTTTTGCTGCATACGCACTAACTCTATTTACCCCCCCCCCCCCTCTATAGTTGCTACACGATCCTACATAACTGTGCATCATAAATAGGTTAGGGTTTCTTCTTTACATATAAATATCACAACCAACCTCCAATACATCTCTTTAAAGCTCTATCATAACAAATGCACACAAATAATGTATCAAGTGTACACTTATTCTATCATGGCCCAATAATATGGGAAACTTGCATCCCCATTCTATACATGCACTTATATGACAACAGGAATTAATTAAAATCATGGAAATAATCATTCTCTAACATATCACTGTACATATATACAAACTAGTATAAAAACTAGGCAACAACCATAATTAATAGCATAATACTAACAACTCACTCATGCATCAATAATCTAACACTAAAAACACTCTAATACACAATATATATTCTGAAATTAATAAATTTATAGAGTTATTTAGAGTTTAAACAAATGATTAAATAGGTTATAATAAGTTAATAATTAGGTTAAAACCTCATGGCAAAGTGAAGGGGATTATATACATGCGCTTGTCACAAGGGTTTAGAAGTGAACACATGTAGATGAAGAAGATCTTTCCATATATATATATGAAGAAGAAAACAATGAATAATAAATAGATATTATGAAAAGAAGATGGAGATTGAGAGGAAGGAGATAAAGTATACCTAAAGTTCTCGGGTAAGGGTAGTCTCCTCTCGGGTGTGGGCTTGTGCTCTCGGGTCTGGGAGCTCGGGTATAGGCCTGTGGGGAGCTCATATGGGTGAAGAAGAACAAGGAAAGTAGTAGCAACACTAACAGGAGCAGAAACAACAGCTATAGCAGCAACACAATAGTAGCAGCAGCAGCCGATCAAGTAGCAACATCAATAGAGTAAGGTTAGCAACAACAACAAGTAGGGTGGAAGGAGGTGGAGGAAGGAAAGAAGAAGAAGAGGAGATGATGAAGAACAAGTGGGGAGTGAAGTACGGAGAGGGGAAAGGGGTTAGCCGTCAATGCTAATAGGGAGAGGGAAAAGTGAAGGAAAGGTGCATTAAATGCTAGGTAAGGTGAGGTGAAGGTTGAGTGTGAGTTTGGGTTAGTTTAAGTCAATGGGTTGAGTTGAGGGAGGAGTGTAAGAGTAGTGAAAAGGAATGATGGCAGCCTACTTTTGGTTTGACCCTAAATGGGTGGTATTTAATAGGTAAAATAAAGGGTGAGTTGAAGGGTTCATTCCCTAAAAGATATATGTTGAATTTATAAATCAAATGGGTTTAATAATAGATTTTTTGTCATGAATAAGGTGTTTGGTATTTTGTAGAGAGGGAGAATTGTGTTTGGTATTGTGTATGGGCTATGTGAGGGTGTGTGAGGGTTTGGGTTGGGTGTTTAGACTAGTTTTGGGCTAGGTTAAGTAGGTTGCTCAATATGACTAGAATTTGTGTCATCGGTGTGTGTCAACAAATTGAAAGTACATAGGGTTTCAATTGGGTTGGACACAAGTGTCATGTATGTAGTATGTTCAGAGTATATTATTATCATATATTGGGTTGCTAAGAACAGGTTGAAGTTGTGTCTCCAATTTCGATTAGAATGGACATAGGTGCAAAACTTATGTTCGAATTTAGATATGGTGTGACAAATATTGTGCAATTAAAATAAATCACAAGAGAGTGTATTTATGAGAGACACAAAGGTTAAAATTTAAGAATGGCTTGTCTAGGTTAAGGGTGTAAAATTTTGTTGGAAGACAAAAGCTGGTGTAATGCTCTAGATATTTAAACAACGGTAAGGTGCAACAATTGAATCAAAAATAAAAGAGATAAAATTTAACTCCAATTATTATTCCAGAATAATTCCAAATAAATCTCTAAACCTAGATTTGGGTCAAGGAATTTACATGTCACTACCATATTTTCTAATAAAGGGTATTTTGGTCATTTTATTATTAATTAAATATTGTGCACGTTGAATATTTATTTATTGTATTATTTATTTATTGTTAGATGTTAGTTTTTTTTTTGGACTTGTGTTAGTAGACCTAACTAGTTTAGATTAGATCCATGGACCAACATTTAATTCTAGTTAGAACTGAGCCCAATAGTAAGCCCATTCATTAGGAGGATGAATTAATTAGTTAAACCAATTAGACTATAACCTTCCTTCCCTCCTTAATTAATTCCTTCCTGACAAGTCCCAAGGGGTATTATGGATATTTTATAGTAGCTTGGAGGAGAGGGTAGAGGCCGGCAAGATTTAGAGTGGAGAGAGACTCTCTCTCTCTCTCTCCCTCTCTTTATTTTTTATTCCAAATCTAGATCTTGAATTTCCCTATTCTAAATTCTTTCTTCCCTACACCAATCCCTACCCAAATTGCTTCCCAATTCCTTCCCTATTTATCATTGGAGGCTATTAGAACAAGGAGAAAGCAAGGATCTACAAGGAGGAAGCAAGGGTCTACAAGGATGAGCAAGGATCTACAAGTTGAAGGCTCTTGACACTCATTTGGAGAATTGCATTGAAAATCCATCTCCTAATATATATAATTCAGTTTTATCTCTCTAATTAGACTCTAAATCTGTAATTTAATCATTAGAAACCCTCCCATATACTAAGGCTACCCATAGGAATTTGAATTATGTTCATAGGAGGCCTATGGAGAAAGTTATGTGGTATTTTGTGTCAATTTTGAAGAAATTCTGAGATTGGTATATCTTGTGTTCGTCAATAGGTCAATTAGACTAAATTGATATGTGTTTGATTGTGTGTAACTAGTATCGTGTCCACAATTGGATACGTGTAGGTCGTATCCTGACAATTTGGCGATACGGATTGATTTGGGAGTTGTCTTCCGACACGGGGGGTTTGAGCATGTCATATTTTGACACGGACACGTAGACGAATAGCTAACACTTCGTGTTACTTCTAATTGTGATTTTAGACTTGTTCGTATCCTTCGGGGTATGTTTGGTGGTGTGGTGGAGCCATATCGCAAGCGTATCATAGATTGAGTGTGATACGGGTGCGGTGCACTCCACGTATTTGTTTCCTTGCAGTTCAATTCAATTAACCTTGGTTATAGCTATTATTGTATTATAATTATAATTTTTATATGGTATATATGTATATATATATAATTATATTTATGCTCTATATTTTATTTTGATGTGTTGGTGGTCATGAGAGAATAGGAGAGTGCATGTGCATCATTAGTGTGGGTATGTGGTAATATATATATATATATATATATATATATATATATATATATATATATATATATATATATATATATATATAGATATATGAGTGAGTGTATATGTATATAGATGTGTGCATGTGAGCTAGGGGGGCCAATAAGCAGGCCGGATAAGAAGGTCGGAGAAGCAGCAGCAGAAACAGCTAGAAGCAAGCAGCAGAAACAGCAAGAAGCAGCAGCAGCAAGCAGTAAGCTGCAGCAGCAGTAGCAGAAGCAGTAAGCTACAGCAACAGCAAAAGCAATGAGCAGCAGCAGCGATAAGCAGAAGCAGTAGCAAT
The DNA here is from genome assembly GCA_036927795.1 of Iris macrosiphon. Lineage (NCBI taxonomy): Eukaryota > Viridiplantae > Streptophyta > Magnoliopsida > Asparagales > Iridaceae > Iris > Iris macrosiphon. The sequence continues at coordinate 50,260,214 of JAYESA010000011.1, read as the reverse complement.
AAGCAGCAGTAGTTTGAGTTCTTAGAAATTAAGTTGTAGATAGTTAAGTTAAGCTAGTTAATAAGCTAAGTTAGTTTATATTGATAAGTTAGTTATATATATATTGTTAGTGAGTTAAGTATATATATATATATATATATATATATATATATATATATATATATATATATATATATATACCCATCGGATATTCAATACCCATATCCAAGATACCTCAACTCTCATTACCTTGGTGTAACTCAAGGTAAACTAGAAATAATACTAACCAATGCTAACTAGTGCTTATATATATATATATATATATATATATATATATATATATATATATATATATATATATATATATATATATATATATATAAGTTTAAATGCATGTTAGTGTATAGTGAGATATGTTGGTTGGTTAGCTAATGTTAGATATTGGATTACCTTATGATACCAAGGTAATGGTTTATACTCAAGGTATTAAGTTTGTATATCAAGATGGGTGTGTATGTGGTGTGATACCGCATTTGGTTTAAAGCCAATGTATCCACTTAGCATTAGTTTAGCTATGAGTACTATATATTTTGTCTTGTATATATATATTATAGTATTGTTGGTATCCTAGTATCCTAACATAGCTAGTATAGCCTAGTTACATAGTGTATGGACCCAATATCCTAGAGATTGACTCATACAACCTAGAAATAGCTAGTTTGATCTAGTTTGACTATTTTGACTTAGAAATGGCTTTATGACCTAGAATTAAACTAGTTTAACTTATTTTTATTCCAAAACCTTGTATTGATGTAATATACCATATATAGATCTGTGTGACACCAGCTTAGTTATCGAGAGATACACCTTACTCAGGACCTCAGGCGAGTATATTTCTTTGTTAGTTTTATTTCATAATAGTCGATATATCTCATGTTCTAGAACTGTATACTTGATTCCGATACAGTGGTTTCACGGACTGGTACTAAATGGATCCTGTCAGAAGATGTTATCCCTTACCGTGTTCAGCGGTTACTCCTTCACATGTATTTCATCATGTGTATCGAATATTGATTTAGTGTACTTTGTATCATACACTGCTCATGTTCAATGTGCTCATATTCATGTACACACACTGCTCGTGTTCAGTGTGCCCATATTTGTGTTCGTAATGTATCGTGATTGCATCAATTGCTATTAGTTGGGGATGGGGGAATAGGAGTTGATTATATGATCAAGCCCCAGTATATTCATGTACATGTTGATTACATACCACACGTGTAATCGAGTTACCATATTGTATTCATGTTTAACCTAAATCGATCACATAATGAACTTGTATTCTATAGCACATTAGTTAGATTTAAGTTATTTCCATTATATTACAGATGTTCTATTGCATGTTCTTCATTCCAGTACATTACCTGTTTACTCTAGTTCATTTTATTATGTTGTTTAGTTATCTTGTATTTTTTCTATTATCTGTTATATATGCTCGATTATGTATTTAAAACTGCTTTCAGAGGTATGTACTTCGCTCCAATCCTGACTGGATATATTTTTCAAATGATTGGCTCGTAGACCAGTATGCCACATACTACGGACCGCAAGACGGTGTTCCATTAGAGGATACTTATTTAGAGTAGGAGGACTTAGTACCAAAGCCTGAGGAGGTTTAGATTATTGTTAGACTTATATTAGACTTTTATTGAGGTTATTGGCATGTATATATTATTTCAGTCTTGTGGATGTATTGTGATTCTTTTTTTTGTTATTCCATCTCATGCTTTATCTTCCCTAGTTTGTATTGTGATTGAGTATAGTTTATATTTTTCAGATACCATATTGTTCCTCCGTTTGGAGTTGAGAGGATTGACAAGTACAAAATATATATTGTTTGGGATATTTAGATAGTAGAGTTGACCCAGACAGTATTTTACTGTCGATGCTACGGCATAGGCTGGACATACCTACGTACTCGTACCCGAATATACGGGTACGGGTCGTGACAAATTTTTAGTGGTGGCCCATACAGGTCATTCCTTTCTTTCTGTCATCTAGAGTCGCAATTAGAGCGATACCGTAGTAGTACTCACCTAGAGTACTGCTACGAGCCTTTTTTAAGATATAGGATTTAGGCTGAGAGTATACTCAATCACAACTAGGAAACACTTCCAATATCAGTTTTGCTATCCTTCTCTATTAGAATGTTTTCTTTATTTCGAAGAAAATATGTCCTTCATTGATGATATCGTATCTTACTCAATAATGATTCCTTTGTTCCATCTATCTTCAGGATGCCACCGAAGATGCGTTTCTAACGCTCAGGAGCAATGTCAGCGAGGTCAGTCACTTCGTTGCCTATGAGGGAAGCACCATCAGACGATATTCCAGCGACTATATTCTAGAGGTCCGCTTCAGTGATCCAGGTAGGCGTTTCCGCAGAAGCTTTCGGACGTGCTCTACCTCTAGTACAAAGGAAAGCACCGACAGTTTCAGGGGATCTTCCATCCCCACCAACCGCAGTCGATCAGACGCAGATGTTTGTGCATTTTCAGTAGATGATAGAGGCACAATAGCATCAGCCAGAGGTTATGAGGTTGGGCATTGAGAATGCTCACCAGATTGCGCTCGCAGCAGTCGAGAGAGTCGCTTTAGCCCAGCCACAAACGGTACCACCTCAGTTTACCCTGCAGCAGCCGAGGCCGAGGACTATCATAGATTTTAAGAGGATGGGGCCGAAGGACTTTAAAGGCACTAAAGGGATCATTTATGCTGATCATTGGATAGAAGACATTGAGCGGAACCTGCGGCTGGCGCATATTCCAGAGAGGTTGCAGATAGAGGCCACAGGGAGCATAATGTTTGATATTGCATTGACTTAGTTCAGGACGGACCCCAGGATCTCAGCACTAGGACTTACTTGGAAAGCTTTCAAAGAGATCTTCAAGGAAAAGTTCTTTCCAAATGTGGCTCTGACATCTCTAAAGAGCCAGTTCCTATACCTCATTCAGGGAGGTATAATGATGGATGAGTATGCGGCAGAGTATTACAGATTGGGCCGCTTTGTGGAGGGACTGAACCACAGAGGAAGAGCCAGGAAGTTCAGGAAGGGCCTAAACAGTGAGATCAAATCACATACGAATGGAGATCCCACCGCTATTTTTAAGAATATTCTGAGACAAAAACAACGGGTAGAGGATGATATAGAGCTTGGATCTAAGAGGCCGAGAGACATAGGAGAATCCAGTACCAACACGGGTCCAATAAAGTGGCCTCATTTTCAGCAGCAGCACCAGAGGCACTTCCAACAGCCGAGGCAGCAGTATTATGGACCAGCTAGAGCATCGGCACAACAGATGCACCAGATCCAAAGGCCAGCTATTCCTTGTACCTTCTGTAAGAAGCAAGGACATGGATAGGATGCATGCAGGATGAGATTAGGCCAGTGCTTATTCTACGGATCAGGAGACCATCAGTTGAGGGTGGAGCCCAGTCACATAGCGCACCCGCAAGACCACCAGCGGGACAACAGAGAGGACCTCCTCTACCACCACAATAGCAGCAGTTCACTCAGCACCTACAGCAGCAGAGAGGTTTCCAGCAAAAGGGGCATGCTTTCACCTTGACCGTTAAGGAGGAGGAGCCAGTCGGTGATGTTATCTCAGGTTCAGTCTATCTTGATTCTTTTCCAGCTCATGCTTTATTTGATTTCGGTGCTTCATATAGTTTTATATCTGTATATTTTGCTCTGAAATATCACCTTGAGACTGAACCGTTGGCGAGGAATTTTAAGATCACGACCGGAGGGTAGCATTATCTTGGTCAGTGATGTTTGCAAGGACCGGAGAGTTTTCTTCGGAGGCCGAGAGTTAAGCGTATGTCTACTCGTAATGCCACTTCCGAGCTATGATATAGTACTCGGGATGGATTGGTTGAGTAGGAACCATGCTAGTATCAATTGTTGAGGAGGTAGAGTTTTGTTCCAAATACCAGGAGAGACAGAGTTTTAGTTTGTCAAAGGAGCAGCTGAGCAGAGCAAAGGAGACTTATGTGGAACTTTAGTAGAAGAGCAAGAGCCGCCACATCCATTGATTGTTGAGTATATAGACGTCTTTCTAGAGGAGTTATCGGGGTTGCCACCAAACACATATATGGAGTTCTCTATAGACTTGGTGTCAGGCGCAGAGCCAATATCATAGCACGTCTATAAAGTGAACAACAATAAACTGGCAGAGTTGAAGAAGCAGGTGGATGAGTTACAGGACAAGGGCTTCATCCGCTCTAGTTCATCACCGTGGGGTGTCACGACCCGCACCCGATATAGGGGCAGGAGTGCGTGGGTACGTCAAGCCTACGCCGCAGCATCGGCGATAGAACGTTGTCTAGGACACAATACTATCTAATCAATCTCACACGAATATACAACTCTATAAGGAGACACATATATCACAATATAATATGGAAATACTGAATCACAAAAACTAAAGCACGATAAGATATCGGAGAAAATAGACGAAATACAACACAAGACTAAACAACAAAAATAGTCTAACCTGTAAACAATAACATCCAAATCTCCAAGTAGGTCGAAAACAAGTCCTCTAAGTCATAGTCTGGAAAAAATATTTCTATTCAGGATGGAGCGAAGTACAAGCACTAACAACAGTTCCATGTATATTGACAAAAACTATAATACAGTTATAAGATGTATATAAATACTGAAAATACGAAATACTGGAGAACATATCATCATCAATGGTATAACTAGCAAAGAACAGAAATACAAGTGCATGTTAGAACAATGAATTAGAAATACAGGAATAAATATCTAGCTAAGTGTGTGAAACATCAGTCTGTTATGTGATCGGCTTGGGACAGATCAGGCTTGTTACATATGATTAGCTATAATTCATGTAAGGTCAGGCTAACCATCCGGCTAGCTATGATGCGAATAATAGTCAGGCTAATCATACATAACAGGCAATGAGGCAAGTAATGGTCAGGCTACACCTAACGTGAGGTATGGGGTGAGCTATGATGCATGTAGAGTGGGGTATGATCACATAATCTACTAATATCTCCCCGTCCCCAGCTAGCACGATGGATTCCAATCATGACTCCTCGTGACAGGGCTCGATGATGCTAACTCGTGTATCCATGGGGTCAGAATCATGTACGCTATACAACTAGAATCATAGAGATGATCAACATAATAAAAACTGTCAGAGAATGTACTCGCCTGTGGTCCTCTGCTGGAAATACCAATATCCTATTTTTGAAGTCTTGTCTAAATAATCCAATAGTCCTATAGTCATCATTTAATAATAATATAGCATCAGTAGATCATTTATGCTGATCATTGGATAGAAGATATTGAGCGAAACCTGCGGCTGGCGCATATTCCAGAGAGGTTGCAGATAGAGGCCACAGGGAGCATAATGTTTGATATTGCATTGACTTAGTTCAGGACGGACCCCAGGATCTCAGCACTAGGACTTACTTGGAAAGCTTTCAAAGAGATCTTCAAGGAAAAGTTCTTTCCAAATGTGGCTCTGACATCTCTAAAGAGCCAGTTCCTATACCTCATTCAGGGAGGTATAATGGTGGATGAGTATGCGGCAGAGTATTACAGATTGGGCCGCTTTGTGGAGGGACTGAACCACAGAGGAAGAGCCAGGAAGTTCAGGAAGGGCCTAAACAGTGAGATCAAATCACATACGAATGAAGATCCCACCGCTATTTTTAAGAATATTCTGAGACAAAAACAACGGGTAGAGGATGATATAGAGCTTGGATCTAAGAGGCCGAGAGACATAGGAGAATCCAGTACCAACACGGGTCCAATAAAGTGGCCTTATTTTCAGCAGCAGCACCAGAGGCACTTCCAACAGCCGAGGCAGCAGTATTATGGACCAGCTAGAGCATCGGCACAACAGATGCACCAGATCCAAAGGCCAGCTATTCCTTGTACCTTCTGTAAGAAGCAAGGACATGGATAGGATGCATGCAGGATGAGATTAGGCCAGTGCTTATTCTACGGATCAGGAGACCATCAGTTGAGGGTGGAGCCCAGTCACATAGCGCACCCGCAAGACCACCAGCGGGACAACAGAGAGGACCTCCTCTACCACCACAATAGCAGCAGTTCACTCAGCACCTACAGCAGCAGAGAGGTTTCCAGCAAAAGGGGCATGCTTTCACCTTGACCGTTGAGGAGGAGGAGCCAGTCGGTGATGTTATCTCAGGTTCAGTCTATCTTGATTCTTTTCCAGCTCATGCTTTATTTGATTTCGGTGCTTCATATAGTTTTATATCTGTATATTTTGCTCTGAAATATCACCTTGAGACTGAACCGTTGGCGAGGAATTTTAAGATCACGACCGGAGGGTAGCATTATCTTGGTCAGTGATGTTTGCAAGGACCGGAGAGTTTTCTTCGGAGGCCGAGAGTTAAGCGTATGTCTACTCGTAATGCCACTTCCGAGCTATGATATAGTACTCGGGATGGATTGGTTGAGTAGGAACCATGCTAGTATCAATTGTTGAGGAGGTAGAGTTTTGTTCCAAATACCAGGAGAGACAGAGTTTTAGTTTGTCAAAGGAGCAGCTGAGCAGAGCAAAGGAGACTTATGTGGAACTTTAGTAGAAGAGCAAGAGCCGCCACATCCATTGATTGTTGAGTATATAGACGTCTTTCTAGAGGAGTTATCGGGGTTGCCACCAAACACATATATGGAGTTCTCTATAGACTTGGTGTCAGGCGCAGAGCCAATATCATAGCACGTCTATAAAGTGAACAACAATAAACTGGCAGAGTTGAAGAAGCAGGTGGATGAGTTACAGGACAAGGGCTTCATCCGCTCTAGTTCATCACCGTGGGGTGTCACGACCCGCACCCGATATAGGGGCAGGAGTGCGTGGGTACGTCAAGCCTACGCCGCAGCATCGGCGATAGAACGTTGTCTAGGACACAATACTATCTAATCAATCTCACACGAATATACAACTCTATAAGGAGACACATATATCATAATATAATATGGAAATACTGAATCACAAAAACTAAAGCACGATAAGATATCGGAGAAAATAGACGAAATACAACACAAGACTAAACAACAAAAATAGTCTAACCTGTAAACAATAACATCCAAATCTCCAAGTAGGTCGAAAACAAGTCCTCTAAGTCATAGTCTGGAAAAAATATTTCTATTCAGGATGGAGCGAAGTACAAGCACTAACAACAGTTCCATGTATATTGACAAAAACTATAATACAGTTATAAGATGTATATAAATACTGAAAATACGAAATACTGGAGAACATATCATCATCAATGGTATAACTAGCAAAGAACAGAAATACAAGTGCATGTTAGAACAATGAATTAGAAATACAGGAATAAATATCTAGCTAAGTGTGTGAAACATCAGTCTGTTATGTGATCGGCTTGGGACAGATCAGGCTTGTTACATATGATTAGCTATAATTCATGTAAGGTCAGGCTAACCATCCGGCTAGCTATGATGCGAATAATAGTCAGGCTAATCATACATAACAGGCAATGAGGCAAGTAATGGTCAGGCTACACCTAACGTGAGGTATGGGGTGAGCTATGATGCATGTAGAGTGGGGTATGATCACATAATCTACTAATATCTCCCCGTCCCCAGCTAGCACGATGGATTCCAATCATGACTCCTCGTGACAGGGCTCGATGATGCTAACTCGTGTATCCATGGGGTCAGAATCATGTACGCTATACAACTAGAATCATAGAGATGATCAACATAATAAAAACTGTCAGAGAATGTACTCGCCTGTGGTCCTCTGCTGGAAATACCAATATCCTATTTTTGAAGTCTTGTCTAAATAATCCAATAGTCCTATAGTCATCATTTAATAATAATATAGCATCAGTCGTTATACTAGCATACACACAATCATAAATACATTGAACTCAGAGACTACGCTAGGGGTGACACTGGTTAACTAGTAGGGTCAAGTGTGCGTCTAACTGCACGGGTGTCATGTCTTCAATACTGTGCAAATCAGACGGTCAATCTCACTAGCACATGTCTAAGCCAGTACGTTGGTATACACAAGGCAGTCAACTCACAATTTCTCAGGGTCATATAGTCATATGCAATTATATGGGATATCCGCAGTTAATACCTAAGGTCATACAGAGAATATATTACAGTCATACCTAGTACTAGCAATTGATTTCTTATATATATATATAAACTAATATTATATACATACACGCACACGCATACGAGTTAATAGGTTTACTTGCATGGTGTCTTGCAACCATATCTAACAGAACTCGTCATGAGCAATACGCTAATCCTTAACACTATTCACATATGCACATAAAAATCATAAGAGAAGGTACTTCGAACCTTGGCCTCGGCGTGCACGTGCACAAGGTCGAGGGTGTCGACGGGTGATGGTGCTGTCACGATGGAGGGATCGGCTGCGTCTGCTGCTCAGGCGGGGGAGGTCGTCAGTCCGGCGAGTGGAGTCGGGTGCTGTCAATCGCGATGTGGGATGGTTGCTATTGTCGGCTTCGACGAGTTCCGGCGGTGTCTATAGTGTCGTCGAGGAGGTGTCAAGATGTGCTGGCGGGGAGATGTTGATGGAGAAGGATGGTGGAGTTGAGGAGGAGTCCGGTGAATATGAGATTGTCTGCGATGGATAGTGATGTTGACGGTGATAATGATGGCGATGATGATGATGATGATGATGATGATGACGATGATGGTGATGACGATGTTGATGATGATGAAGATGATGATGATGACGATAATGATGATGGAGGTTGATGATGATGATGATAAAGATAATGAGGGTGGCGATGACGCGGGGATGAAGATGAGGTCATCCAGCGGTGTAGATCATGATGGAGGTCGTGGTCGGGAACGACGATGGTACGGGGAGGAGTCGGGGAGATCCACTGCTGTTGGTCGGAGTTGATGGTCGGGAAGGGACGAGAATGGGGATGTTGATGGCGGTGTAAGGAGCTCAGGCGGAGGAGTTGCGGCATGGAGGTCCAGCTGCTCCGGCGAGGTCAACGGCCGAAGGTAGGAGATGAAGATTAGGTTTAGGTTTAGGGTTCGGTTGTTGGGCTTTGATGTAGGTAGTGGTGATAAAAAAATAAGGAGAAAAATGTGTTTATATATGTGGAGAATTAGGGTGATGTTGCCCTAGGGATTTGGGCCGGTTTGGCACTCCTTGGGATGGGGTTGGCATTGAAAAAGGGGTTAGGATGAGGGATTATATATATATATATATATATATATATATATATATATATATATATATATATAGAGAGAGAGAGAGAGGAGAGGGTGTGTGGTTAGGATGTTGCGCCATTTGAATGGATGGCCAAGATTAAACATGAAGGAAAGTGTCTAATCAAAAGGAAAAAGAGAGAGAGATAGTTGGACCGGTCAATGAGGAAAGGAGGTTTTCTTCATTGGCTTTGATCAATAGGATGGTGACACCTCATTTTACTTTTGCATAAAAGTCCCTAATAATTGAAAAATTGCACAAAATAGGATTTTTGGATTAAATAAGAGAAAACATCATGTTTAGTGTGATGTAGCGACTAAAAAGATTATGTGGTGTTTAGTATGAGTCTTGAGGGTGTGAATGTGGGTTTGGTTTGGTGTTGGGTCTAGTTTTGGGTTAAGTTGGGTCCTTACACCAATTTAATTAAAATTAATGTAAATGATGTTCTTAAATTAATTGGAAGTACATAGGGTTAAAATTAGGTAGGACACAAGTGTCATGGACATAGAAGACTCATAATAGAATATTGTCATAATTTGGGTTGCACAAAATGGGTCGAGATTGTGTCTCCAATTTCGATTGGAATGCACAAAAATACAAAGTTGAATTTATTTAGAATTAAAAATAAACGTCCGCGATGAATATTGTGCGACTAAAATGAAGCATAAAATAGCATATTTATGAGTTACACAAAGATCAGAATAGAAGACGAGCACGTCTAGGACAAGGATGTGAAATTTGTTGGAAGGCAAAAGCTAGTGTAGCCCTCCAATTATTGAAACAACGGTAAGGCACAACAATTTAATAAAATCAAGGTAATAATTTATAACCTCAATATTTAATCCCAAAAATTACTAATTAAAAATTCATAACCCTATAATTTGGTCAGGGGTTCATATAGTGGGCTTCTAGGTCTAGTCTACTAACTCATGCATTAAAGAACACTATAAATATAACATATATATATATATATATATATATATATATATATATATATATATATATATATATATATACACATATCATGCACTTATTTAAAATAAATACACACAATACTTATAATAAATAAAATAACAAAAGTACCCCTATTTTAGAATGTTGTAGTGACAAGTCTACCCTCCTTAAAAATATTTTGTCCTCAAAATTTAAGATCCTTAATAATTATATTTTATTTTATTTTTATTTTACCATCAAAATTTAAATTTATCAAACCATATAATCATGAAGTAAATACAAATTGTTATTTCACAAAATCTTCAAAATTATATAAATATTGTATTCCTGAAAATCTTCAAATTTAAAATCAAATTTTATTCTTATCACAATCTCCTCCAAAATTTTAAGTTAATAACTAAATACTCAAAGTTTAATATCCAATCCTCTAATTTTAAATTCAATCAATGCATATTTATAAAATTTAAATCTCATCCCAAAAATTTGAATTCAAACTCTAATCCATTAGTGATCTAATTCCTCGATTTCTTTTTCCACAAAATACTCAAACAATGTAATACTTATGAAATCTTCAAATACAACATTCAAAATATAAATTTTTTAAATTTATATCTTGCTGTCAAATAAATATAATGATAATCTTCTTAAATTCCTCAAATTTTAATGACAAATTCAATCATATCATAATCTTCATAAAAATTAATGATTTAACAAAATCGTCAATTCTGCCATATTAAATTCTCAACTCTCTATTTAAATTAATGTTTATCCTCGAAATTTAAGGCACCTTGTCTCTCTCTATCCAGTCATAACCTCTTCATTAATCTTTACTACAGTCAAACCCCCAACAATCAAGGTCTAAGAAAATCCTACCTATAGTCATACAACATGCAATCTAGGTAAAACATGCATGGTTATGGTCTATTTTGTCATGGTATTGCAGTCTCTATCAGGGTATACTACTAACTATATTCTAGCAAGAAAATCACTAATTCAAGCTACGGTACTAAGAAATCAATCAATCAATCAAACAGACAGAAAATGAACAAAAGGAAAAGAACATAACATAGCCTTCTAACCCATCACTTGGACTTCTTCAACCTCTATCATACACTTAACTCTGGCACATTCACTCACTAATTCTTATCCTTATACACTGATACCCATATCAACTAATCACCAGTCAGCAAGATATCCATGGATACATCTATATTGCACACACCTGTCTATTAATACCAAAATCTGATACCAAGAACCTCCAACACAACCATAGGTCAAATGATGCATCCAAAGTTTGATACCTCTATCCCTTTAGGTACCACTGTTTTTACTACTAGCACACCCACTGCTAGCTCTCTTACCTACTACAATTGCTTATACTAGTTGTTCTTATCACTCAAGTGCATATCAAGTGTAACACACCATACTAAGTACTACTCCCTCTAATACCACTCTTGATGGACACCCAAGTCAGTTTGCAGTGCCATTTCAAGCATTCTCAAGCCAACAGATTCTTACACATACACATCATCTACTCATATACTAATACACATCTCTTACCCACATCTATCTAAGTATACATATATATACTCACTGTCTCTAACACTCAAGGTACACACAAATACACCAATTGTCTACAACCCTCAATTGTGTACTAAAATTTGCACTGCCAGGATTACTTGCACTATTACTCCCAAAAATTTTCTATCCATATTAACTGATACACCAATCTAATATTATCACACAAGGTACTGGCTGTTACTAGCACATGGCTCAACTAATCCTTCGTATAGAAATACTAGCACTCTTGGTATAGTAACACTAGCTTCCTTTTAGATCACCTAATCACACTCACTATAACTCATGATCACTTGCACTTTCTATAATACACATATTTTACTTCACTCTCAAAGACAGGTATATGGTTCCATATCTCGATTGATGTATATGTATCTCCCTTTAACCTTTTACAGGCTGATACACTAATCAGTGATATATTTCATACCTTCCATGACCAATGTTGATATTTTTCAACCCATGACAGATTATTGGAATTTTCTAATACTCATGCTTCTAGTTTCATAAACTCCCACACTGACACTCATCACCAACTGTGCATCCTGCACATAATTTCTAAACACTCTTTCATCTATTTCTTCCAACCCATCACTGGCCTCAATATCAGGTGATACATCCATCATTAGTCATATACTGGTATACTCATATCTAATCACATCAAGGCCCTACTGTAAACCCCCTCACCCAAAATACGTATTTTGTATATTTTATATTATTATATTTATTATAGATTATTTTAAATATTGAATTTCTTTAGAGTATTCTCTTAGTTAATTAGAAAATAAATTTCTCAATATATTTAATTATGTAAATATTTATTTAAATATTAAATTTCTTTAGAGTATTCTCTTAGTTAATTAGATATGAGTTAACATCAAGACCATACTTGCATATTATTTCTACCAAATATTTATTTTATATTAATATATTTAATTATATTTTTTTGTAACTTATTTAGAATTTTAATAAATTTATTTAGATTTTTTAAAATTATTTAGGATTTATTTGGATATATATAGTCTTAATATTATATAGATGTTAATTTAGTGTTAATAGATATTAATAAGATTATATATAAATTATTTGTATTATCTTTAATTCTATTTAAGATTATAAATTATTGAGATAAATTTAAACTATATTTTAAACTAATTCAAATCGTGAGCCTACTCGGAAAGCAACTTCATGCATATCCTATCCTTACTTAAACTGATCTTAATCATATCCAAATTAGTCAATCCTAGTCGTTTACAATTAAGTAGTCTCCACTATTATAAATACCTATTAGACTTATGGAATAAACTCTTCTTTAATATTTTTCTTCCCCAAAATCCTCTCTTTTTCGTCCAAAAATAGTCAAAATTTATCATAAATTCAGCCTCATTTTCTAGTAGTTATAACAACTTAAAAAGACGATATCTTCTAGCTCCGGACTCCAAATGTGCTCTAGTTTTTTTTGTTAGAACTATATCAAGGTTAGTTTTCTTAATATATAAATTATTTTAATAATTTACTAACCTATTTTTCCACAAAATTCTAAAAGTGTCAGCTGTTCGAAATCAGACGTGTTTTCGTATTTTCGAGATTTTGGGAGCTACTGAACTCGGAATTACGAGCCGTTTGAAGTTTCAGAAGTCTGACATGATGAACTTCCAAAATATTATTTTTTCAGAATTTAATATGCAAGTTTAATCTAATGTAAAATTCGTGCAACATAGACGTAAATAGGAAACTACCAAAAACTGTCATCTGTGCGCACTTATGGACATAACTCTTTACCGACTTATAATTTTATGAAACCGTCAATTTTGGCCTTTCATGTAGCGCTAAAATTTATAGAATTTTATACACAAATTCAGAATTTAAGTTGATTGACTTTTTGGTCAAGGGATTGTCTCAATTTGTGTGTCACATATCACAAATCCGTAAAGTTAATTTTTTTTGGACCAAAATTAAGTTTTAAAAATAAAATCAGATTATAATAAGAATAAAATACTATTTTAAGTTATTTTATTCAGAATTAAAATAGATTAAAATAGAGGAACTTATTCACCCACTTTTGTAACATAACTTGTTTAATTTATGTGACGGGTAGATCGGACGACGCCTTGAGTTGGGACTTCATTCTTTTTTAGACCAGGCAAGTATACCTTGCCAAATTGCTTACAGTACTTTGCATGCTTATCATATTTTTATATATTCATTATATATATGTGTTTTCTTTTAGTCATAATTATATATTATATATGTTGACACACACTTGACACATAGTATCATGGGAAGGAAGGACAATCAGTAGGCATATGGGCTACCCATTCTGGTAAACCGTAGTAACTAGCACGCACTATGGTAGTTGTGTCGCGCTGGTCGCTACCCTCGAGGTATATCGATTTCTGGTGTCACAATGGTCGCTACCCTCGAGGTATGACCGCTTCTGATGTTCATGGACGTGTGTGTGAGTTGTGAGATAGATAGAGTAGCCTACACCTACCCAAACGTTGAAAAGGTTGTCCTCATTATGCATTTCATATAGTATGTCTAGTACAGCGTACTTATATATTTTTTGTCTATTATGCATGTTTTACTGTATTCAATTGGCATGCTTCTATGTATCTTGGTACGTCCCTCTAAGGACCTGGTCCCTTTCCAGGTGTAGACGATCTTGACTATTTGCAGAAGCACGGATCAGAACTTGCTACTTCTCTCTCTTTCGAGGAGGCCTTCTCTTCGAGTCTCATTGTTCATTGGATATACTTATTTTATTCCTCTTATATTCTAGTTGGTAGTGAATTTGTCTCCGCCCAACTACTTATTCTTATCAAGCATCTTACACTTGATTCAGTTATATAGTTGACTAGTTATTCATTTATATTTGATTCTGTGGATGAGATCTAGTTATGCCCTCTGACTTATGACATAAATCTATACCACTTATGAATTATTGTTCATAATATAGCGTACGCAAGTATTATGGTTTCCATATATTGGAGTTGTCATATACATACGGCTGGCATACTTACGTATTCCTAGTCCTACGTATTTTGGGACTGGGTATGACATATTTTTGTGGTGGCCTATGCAGGTCGAGAGCATATTGTCTCGGTTACGTTACTGTACCGAGCAAGCCTGCGCGTAGGATTAGAGTATAGGATCTCATCCACTTATTTAATCACCTCCCTTGATTTCGTTTTGCATTCTTATTTGATTGCTTGCATTGCATCTTGCTTGATCCTTTCTCAACGTCAATCTTATCTTTTCTCTCGTGCTTGATAGGGTTAGGAAGATGACCTGTACTAGGTATATACACTCTATTGTTCAATAACATTATTAGTTAAATTCTTGTAAGTTGGGTAGTATGCCTCATAACCTAGTATCACATAGCCCTTATGACCCATTAATGAAGTATAATTGAATGACACCAACTATCGACTTGCATAAGAAGATAGTGTTTATTCAGACTGTAGAACTTAGAGGCCTATACCACCATTTGGTCGACCAGAGACTTAGATAAGAAGTTAGTATAGCAACTGTAGAGGCACAACACCGATCTTCTTGGTGAACTTAAATTATTTTGTACCTTCCTTCATCATAATCCAGCGTACTTATATTTTCTGGACTACCTCCGCTTATGCTCCTATTTTATGGTCTAGTTTTGCAAGCTTATTCTTTTATCGAGCTTGTTCATGACATATGTGTTATTGGGGACGCCTACTAATACATTATCTAAATCAGAATCAGTGTATTACGATCTGATCAACCTTAATGCACTTGGTTCGCTCTCCGTATGACTACTTTACGTAGATTGAGATATAGTTGACTCAGCATGTTAGAAGAATATACTTGCCCTTTAGACATGTCCGAGCATATCTTAACGTTACATAACTGTACTGATATGAGCATGTGAATAGAAATTTACCAAAATAAGATTTTAATCCACAACTGCCCTGAAAACTCTTTTTTTGAATTCTTTAATCGCCTTGAACCCCGTACTTGTATTCTATCACCTCCTCCTTGAATTATTTATTATTGTTTTTCGTCTTTCCCTATTTCGGAAAGACGAACGTTCGTGCTTGGTATAATTTTGATACACGGATAGTACTAGATATACCTCATAAGCCAATCATATTACTTGGTGACTATATTTTGTAATTAAGGCATAAAACATGTGAGATATTTTGTGAATTGAATAACACGATTAAATAATTTGAGAAAGTTTTTCTTAAATATATAGCCTATGTGATAGATCGTTAAATTCTTATAAGTTGGGTAAAAGTTGCATTGTCAACTTGAGGTAAAAAAAATTTAGATTATAATCAAGTAAGATTAGATTGAGAGATTTAAGTCATCTTAATTTTGAGAATTTTTAGAAGAATAATTTAGATGATGAGGATTTAACTTTAAAGATAATAATGCCTTATAAAATAAATTTTAATAATTTGATATTGCAGACCAAATATTTATCATTTGAGCACATGATTTAAATTTTGAATATTGGAGATTGAATTAACGATTCAAATCTTGAGAAAAAAAATAGAACTCTAAACATGAACATTGATGGATTGAGTTCAAAATTTTATAATTTGATGATTTGAATTAAAAGTTGAATGTTGATTGTTGGATCATCTATTTGAAATATTGATAATAGAAAATGAATTTAAAATTTAAAGAGTACAAATTTCTTAAGTTGAAATATAGGAATAAGATTTGATTAGAATTGTTTAAAATCTAAAGGAGATTATGATAATTGAAAATCGTGATATAAAATTTGATGTGGGTTATTTCAATCTTGAATATTACATATATATTTGAATAAAATTTGGATGTTGATTATTTAAAAATCTAGAAGAGATTATGATAGGTTAAATTTTGATTTAAATAGTGGTTATTTTAATTTTGAAGAGATTATGATGGATTTGAATAGATTTTGGCATTTAAATTTTTAAGAATATTGCGGTTGACTTACCTTAGATACGAATGTGAAAGATTTAACAAATTATTCTTTATTTTTAATTTCGAGGATAAAATTTTTGTAAGTTTGGTAGATTGTAAACCCCCTCACCCAAAATAGGTATTTTGTGTATTTTATATTATTATATTTATTATAGATTATTTTAAATATTTAATTTATTTAGATTATTCTCTTAGTTAATTAGAAAATAAATTTCTTAATATATTTAATTATGTAAATATTTATTTAAAATTATTTTTAGGCTACTTTAGATTTTTGGAGATTTTTCTAGAATTTTAGGGTAACTAAAACATAGAAAACATAAATTTCTAGGACTTTCATGATTTACTATAAGACCATACTTGCATATTGTTCCTACCAAATATGTATTTTAGATTAATATATTTAATTATGTTTTTCTGTAATTTATTTAGAATTTTAATAAATTTATTTGGATTTTTTAAAATTACTTAGGATTTATTTGGATATATATAGTCTTAATATTAGATAGATGTTAATTTAGTGTTAATAGATATTAATAAGATTATATATAAATTATTTGTATTATCTTTAATTTTATTTAAGATTATAAATTATTGAGATAAATTTAAACTATATTTTAAACTAATTCAAATTGTGAGCCTACTAGGAAAGCAAATTCATGCATATCCTATCCTTATTTAAACTGATCATATTCATATCCAAATTCGTCAATCCTAGTCGTATTCAATTAAGTAGTCTCCACCATTATAAATACCTATTAGACTTATGGAATAAACTTTTCTTTCATATTGTTCTTTACCAAACTCCTCTCTTTTTCGTCCAAAAACAGTCAAAATTCGTCATAAATTCAGCCTCATTTTCTAATAGTTATGACAACTTAAAAAGACGATATCTCCTAGCTCCGGACTCCAAACGCGTTCCATTTTTTTTAGAACCATATCAAGGTTAGTTTTCTGAATATATAAATTATTTTAATAATTTATGAACCTATTTTCCAGAAAATTCTAAAAGTACCAGTTGTTCAAAATCAGACGCATTTTCGTATTTTTGAGATTTTAGGAGATACCGAACTCAGAATTATGAGCCGTTTGAAGTTTCAAAAATATGACAAGATGAATTTCTAAAATATTATTTTTTTGGAATTTAATATGCAATTTTTATCTACTGTAAAATTCGTGCAACGTAGACGTAAATAGGAAACTACCGAAAACTGTCATATGTGCGCCCTTGTGGACATAACTCTTTACCGACTTGTAATTTTATGAAACCATCAATTTTGGCATTCATGTAGCACTAAAATCTATAGGATTTTATACACAAATTCAGAATTTAAGTCAGTTAACTTTTTGGTTAACGGATTGCCTCAATTTGCGTGCCATGGATCACAAATCCGTAAAGTTGATTTTTTTTGACCGAAATTAGGGTTTAACAATAAAATTAGATTAATAAGATTAAAATACTATTTTAGGTTATTTTATTCAGAATTAAAATAGATTAAAATGGAGGAACCTATTTACCCACTTTTGTAACCTAACTTGTTTAATTTATGTGACGAGTATATCGGACGACGCCTTGAGTTGGAACTTCATTCTTTTTCAGACAAGGCAAGTATACCTTGCCAAATTGCTTACAGTACTTTACATGCTTATTATTTTTTTATATATTTATTATATATGTGTTTTCTTTCAGTCATAATTATATATTATATATGTTGACACACACTTGACACATAGTATCATGGGAGGGAAGGACAATCAGTAGGCGTATGGGCTACCCACTTTGGTAAACCGTAGTAAATAGCACGCACTACAGTAGTTGTGTCGCGCTGGTCGCTACCGTCAAGGTATGTCAATTTATGGTGTCGCGATGGTCGCTACCCTCGAGGTATGACGGCTTCTGATGTTCATGGACGTGTATGTGAGTTATGAGATAGATAGAGTAGTCTACACCTACCCATACGTCGAAAAGGTTGTCCTCATTATGCATTTCATATAGAATGTCTAGTATAGCATACTTATATAATTTTTGTCTATTATTCATGTTTTACTGTATTCAATTGACATGCTTTTATGTTTCTTGATACGTCCCTCTGAGGACCTGGTCCCTTTCCAAGTATAGACAATCTTGACTATTTGCAGGAGCACGGATCATGACTTGCTACTTCTCTCTCTTTTGAGGAGGCCTTCTCTTCGAGTCTCATTGTTCATTAGATGTACTTTTTTTTTCCTCTTATATTCTAGTTGGTAGTGTATTTGTCTCCGTCCAACTACTTGTTCTTATCAAGCATCTTACACTTGATTCAGTTATATAGTTGATTGGTTATTCATTTATATTTGATTCTATGGATGAGATCTAGTTATGCCCTATGACTTATGACATAAATTTATACCATTTGTGAATTATTGTTCATAATACAGTGTACGTAAGTATTATGGTTTCCATATATTGGAGTTATCATATACATACGGCTAGCATGCTTATCTATTCCTAGTCCTACATATTTTGGGACTGGGTCGTGACACCTACTTTTATCTGTAACATAAGTCTCACTACTTAGCACAATGTATTCTTATTCCCTCACACTCTTTTATCCACTTATAGGTACCCTCCTATTATGGCACACTCATTAATACCCTTTATGCATATACATTTATTTACTCTTGACGCACCCAAGTATCAACCATCAAATTGAATATCATGCTCCATTAATTTTTAACACAATTTCCTTGATACTTAATTGTTTACATGGATCACCCAACTACATGAATTCATGACTATCCAGGACTGGCATACTGACTCTGATACTAACTCCTGGAACCATCACTGATACTTTTTACTCCTCCTTCTACCTATAGTACCAATACAAACTATAATAACACCTATAATAAACTATTTCTACAAGGTACTACGCTATTGGTTATCTCTAGATTGATGCATATTGCTCACATGTCCAACCAAGAAATACTTACACACTCACAAGCCACACTCCCAACAGTCTACATTGATACTCAAGACACAGACCTAATTGCAAGTCACCAACTATCATACTAAAGGAACCCTAATGGAAAGAAGCTCTATAAGGAAATGGACTAAGGACTGAAGGTATCTCTACTGCTAGCAAAGAAAATGATGGAACAAGGTCCTATAATAACAGAAGTTGATAAGTATTGAGATGATACTTTAAGAACCAATTTAAGATACAACCTGATAATCATACACGTCTGTCAGAAATTATGACACTCAGAATCCTCGCCACGCCAGTGAGCATAGCTGCGATAAATGATAGATTCCATAACTTAGGCTTACAACTCTATAATCATGTCGTCTAGAATCCTCGCTGTGCCGACTAGTATAGCTGCGAGAAATTCTAAATCTCATAACCAAGATATATACATCGGAAGTCAGGTACCTATGTTTCCAACACGCCAGCTAGTATGGTTGCGATAAATTCTAGGCTCCATGACCAAAGCAAACGTTTTACCTTTCTCACTATCCTCATCAATATATGTTATCAGATGATACCGTAAACTTTAGTCCGTAAAGTTTATCTCGCTATAAAATTAAACTTAACAATGATACCAAGAATTAAATTTAACAACTGATCAACAAGAATCAAATTCAATAACATCAAGTGAGAACGGACAGAAACAAGAAAAAATATTTAAATTGGAAATTATAATAATATTCTTAAGGGTCTTCCTAGGAATCTCTCAAGAGTTTGTGATTGAGTACCCTCACTCATCCTAGTATCTTATGTCCTATATTCTATCGCAGGCATGCAGTAGTGCAACTAAAATGTCGCACTACCACGACATCGCACAACTTGTGAAGTATGACCTGCATGGGCCACCACTAAAAACGTGTCATGACCCACACCCGATATAGGGGCACGAGTGCGTGGGTACGTCCAGCCTATGCCGCAGCATCGGCGGTAGAACGCTGTCTAGGTCACAATACTATCTAATCAATCTCACACGAATATCCAACTCCATAAGAAGACACATATACCACAATATAATATAAAAATACTCAATCACAGAAACTAAAGCACGATAAGATATCGGAGAAAATAAACAAAATACAACACAAGACTAAACAATAAAAATAGTCTAATATGCAAACAATAACATCCAAATCTTCAAGTATGCCGGAAACAAGTCCTCTAAGTCGTAGTCTGGAAAAAATATTTTCAGTCAGGATGGAGCGAAGTACAAGCACTAACAGCAGTTCCATATATATTGACAAAAACTATAATACAGTGTAAAGAAATACAAGATGGATATAAATACTGGAAATAAGAAATACTGGAGAACATATCATCATCAATGGTACAACTAGCAATGAACAGAAATACAAGTGCATGCTAGAACAATGAACTAGAAATACAGGAATAAATATCTAGCTAAGTGTGTGAAACATCAGTCTAGCATGTGATCGGCTTGGGACAGATCAGGTTTTTTACATATGATTAGCTATGATTCATGTAAGGTCAGGCTAACCATCTAGCTAGCTATGATGCGAGCAATAGTCAGGCTAATCATACATAACAGGCTATGAGGCATGTAATGGTCAGGCTGCACCCGACGTGAGGTATGGGGTGAGCTATGATGCATGTAGAGTAGGGTATGATTACATAATCTACTAATATCTTCCCGTCCCCAGCTAGCACGATGGATTCCAATCACGACTCCTCGTGACAGGGCTCGATGATGCTAACTCGTGTATCCATGGTGTCAGAATCATATATGCTATACAACTAGAATCATAGAGATGATCAACATAATAAAAACTGTCAGAGAATATACTCGCCTGTGGTCCTCTACTAGAAATACCAATGTCCTATTTCCGAAGTCTTGTCTGAATAATCCAATAGTCCTATAGTCACCATTTAATAATAATAATATAGCATCAGTCATTACACTAGCATACACACAATCATAAATATACTGAACTCAGAGACTACGCTAGGGGTGACACTGGTCAACTAGCAGAGTCAAGTGTGCGTCTAACTGCACGGGTGTCATATCTTCAATGCTGTACAAATCAGACGGTCAATCTCACTAACACATGTCTAAGCCAGTACGTTGGTGTACACAAGGTAGTCAACTCATAATTTCTCAGGGTTATATAGTCATATGCAATTATATGGGATATCCGCAGTTAATACCTAGGGTCATACAGCGAATATATTACAGTCATACCTAGTACTAGCAATTGATTTCTTATATATATATATATATATATATATATATATATATATATATATATATATATATATCAACTAATATTATATGCATACACGCACACACATACAAGTTACTAGGTTTACTTGCATGGTGTCTTGCAACCATATCTAACAGAACTCATCATGAGCAATACGCTAATCCTTAACACTATTCACACATACACATAAAAATTATAAGAGAAGGTTCTTCGAACCTTGGCCTCGGCGTGCACGTGCACGAGGTCGAGGGTGTCGACGGGTGATGGTGATATCACGGCGGAGGGCTCGGCTGCGTATGCTGCTGAGGCGGGGGAGGTCGTCGATCCGGCGAGTGGAGTCGGGTGCTATCAATCATGGCTTGGGATGGTTGCTACTGTCGGCTCCGACGAGGTCCGACGGTGTCTACAGTATCGTCGAGGAGGTGTCGAGAGGTACTGGCGGGGAGATATTGATGGAGGGGACGGTGGAGTTGAGGAGGAGTCCGGTGGATGCAGGGTTGTCCGCGATGGATGGTGATGTTGATGATGATGATGATGGCGATGATGATAATAATGACGATGATGGTGATGACGATGATGATGATGATGATGATGGTAATGATGATGGAGTTTGACGATGATGATGAAGATGATGAGGGTGGCGACGATGCGGGGATGAAGATAAGGTCGTCTAGCGGTGTAGGCCGTAATGGCAATCGGGGTCGGGAACGACGAGGGTACGGGAAGGAGTCGGAGAGATCGACTGTTGTCGGTCGGAGTTGATGGCCGGGAAGGGACGAGAACGGGGATGTTGATAGCGGTGTTAGGAGATTAGGCAGAGGAGTTGC
Organism: Iris macrosiphon; assembly: GCA_036927795.1. Classification (NCBI taxonomy): domain Eukaryota; kingdom Viridiplantae; phylum Streptophyta; class Magnoliopsida; order Asparagales; family Iridaceae; genus Iris; species Iris macrosiphon. The sequence continues at coordinate 50,237,403 of JAYESA010000011.1, read as the reverse complement.
GGCATGGAGGTCTTACTGCTCCGGCGTGGTCGACGGCCGGAGGTGGGAGATGAAGATTAGGTTTAGGTTTACGGTTCGGTTGTTGGGGTTTGATGTAGGTGGTGGTGATAAAAAAATAAGGAGAAAAATGTGTTTATATATATGGAGAATTAGGGTGATGTTGCCCTAGGGATTTGGGCCAGTTTGGCACTCCTTGGGATGGGGTTGGCATTGAAAAAGGGGTTAGGATGAGGGATTATATATATATATATATATGAGAGGGTGTGTGGTAAGGATGTTGCTCCATTTGAATGGATGGCCAAGATTAAACATGAAGGAAAGTATCTAATCAAAAGGGAAGAGAGAGAGAGATAGTTGGACCGGTCAATGAGGGAATGAGGTTTTCTTCATTGGATTTGACCAATAGGATGGTGACACCTCGTTATACTTTTGCATAAAAGTCCCCAACAATTAAAAAATTGCACAAAATGGGGTTTTTGATTAAATAAGGGAAAACACCATGTTTGGTGTGATGTAGTTGCTAAAAAGGATGTGTGGTATTTTGTATGAGTCTCGAGGGTGTGAATGGGGGTTTGGTTTGATGTTGGGTCTAGTATTGGGTTAAGTTGAGTCCTTACACCAATTTAATTAAAATTAATATAAATGGTGTTCTAAAATTATTTGGAAGTACATAGGGTTAAAATTAGGTGGGACACAAGTATCATAGACATAGAAGACTCAGAATAAAATATTATTATAATTTGGGTTGCACAAAATGGGTCGAGATTGTGTCTCCACTTTCGATTAGAATACACAAAGATACAAAGTTGAATTTATTTAGAATTAAAAATAAACGTCTGCGACGAATATTGTGCGACTAAAATGAAGCACAAAAGAGTATATTTATAAGTTACACAAAGGTCAGAATGGAAGACGGACACATCTAGGGCAAGGGTGTAAAATTTGTTGGAAGGCAAAAGCTAGTGTAGCGCTCCAATTATCGAAGCAACGGTAAGGCACAACAATTTAATAAAATCACGGTAATAATTTATTACCTCAATATTTAATCCCGAAAATTACTAATTAAAAATCTATAACCCTATAATTTGGTCAGGGGTTCATCTAGTGGGCTTCTAGGTCTAGTCTACTAACTCATGCATTAAAGAGCACTATACATAAAACATATATATATATATATATATATATATATATATACACACATATCATGCACTTATTTAAAATAAATACACACCATACTTATAATAAATAAAATGATAAAATTACCTCTATTTTAGAATGTAGTAGTGACATGGGGTGCTCCGATATTATTTGTACCAAAGAAGGATGGGTCGGTACGCATGTGTATCGACTACAGGGCACTCAACAACCTCATTATAAAGAATAAATATCCGTTACCGCGGATTGACGATTTATTTGATCAGTTGAACGGAGTGAAAGTATTCTCAAATATAGACTTGAGGTCGGGGTACCCCCAGATGAAAGTGAAGAAGGAAGATATTCCGAAGATAGCTTTCAGGACTCGGTATGGGTAGTTTGAGTTCTTGTTTATGCTGTTTGGGTTGACCAATTCCCTGACGATATTCATGAACTTAATGAATAAGGTGTTTCATCAGTACTTGAATCAGTTTGTGGTAGTATTCATTGATGATATATTAATTTATTCGAAGACTCCAGAGGAGCATGAGAAGCACCAGAGGATAGTTCTGGAGACCCTCAGGAAGGAGAAGCTATATGGCAAGCTTTCGAAGTGTGAGTTAATCCTTGATAAGATTGAATTTCTCGGGCATGTGATTACAGAAGATGGGATCTAAGTAGACTCAAAGAAGATTTTAGCAGTTGAGTCATAGTCTACCCCGAGTTTAGTAGAGGAGATCAGGAGTTTTCTTGGACTAGCAGGCTATTATCGGAGGTTTATTCAGGATTTTCCAGGATTTTGGAACCAACGACTAGACTAACCAGGAAGGACTTGAGTTCGTCTGGACTGAGGATTGTCAGTCTGCTTTTGAGGAGCTAAAGAAGAGGTTGACTACAGATCCAATATTAACATTGCCATCAGGGGCAGGAGGATTTTTTATATATAGTGATGCATCGGGTAAGGGTTTGGGTTGTGTGTTGCAGCAGAACGGGAAGGTGATTGCTTATGCTTCCAGGCAATTACGCCCGCAAGAGAAAAATTATCCTACCCATGACTTGGAGTTGGCAGCAGTTATTTTTGCTCTTAAACTGTGGAAGCACTACTTGTATGGAGAGCGGGTAGAGATCTTTACAGATCACAAGAGCTTGAAATATGTGTTTACAGAAAAAGAGCTCAACATGAAGCAGCGGCGGTGGTTGGAGTTGATAAAGGACTTCGGCATTGCTTTGCAATATCGCCAGGGAAGGCCAACGTAGTCGCGGATACCTTGAGCAGGTATCCAGTGGCTATGTACTTGATGAGGGACAGGCATTTATTGGCCGATCTTAATAGCTTGGTTATTGAGGTATTAGTTCCTGGAGTTACAGCACGGATGTGGGGACTTTAGGTACAGTCAGAGTTGATAGACCGGATCAGAGCCGCACAGTTCAAGGATGAGTCTCTTAGGAGCATCAGAGCACAAGTCCAGATAGCATTGGCAGAGGACTTTAGCATTTCAGATGATGGATTATTGCGGCACGGTACCAGATTGTGTGTCGAGTGGAGCATTACGCGAGAAGATTCTTCAGGAGGCGCATCGATCTCAGTACTCTATGCATCCAAGTTCCAACAAGATGTATAGGGATATGAGAGAGCATATTTGGTGGTATGGTATGAAGCAGAAAGTGGATAGCTTTGTATCCAGATGCTTGGTATGACAATAGGTAAAGGTAGAGAGACAGAGGCCAGGTGGATTGCTTCAGCCTTTACCCATTCCAGAGTGGAAGTGGGAGAATGTGATGATGGACTTTATTTCAGGGCTTCCACTTTCTCCAGGAGGTAAAGATGCGATTTGGGTCATCGTAGACAGGTTGACCAAATTAGCCTACTTTCTGCCATTCAAAGTGGGTACATCTACGGAGAAGCTCGCGGAAATGTATATGCGTCAGATAGTCAGATTGCATGGAGTTCCTGTGAGCATAGTCTCAGATTGGGATAGTCGCTTCGCGTTCCACTTTTAGAGGAGTTTGCAGGCTAGCTTGGACACTCAGCTCAAGTTCAGTACCATATATCACCCTCAGACAAACGGGCAATCAGAGAGGACTATTCAGACTCTCGAAGACATGCTACACACCTGTGTTTTAGATTTTGGAGGCTCTTGGGAGGATCATCTTCACTTGGTAGAGTTTTCTTACAACAATAACTACTAGACCAGTATCGAGATGTCACCATTTGAGGTATTATATAGACGGAGATGTCGTACTCTGTTATCATGGGATGATGTTGGAGAAAGAGCCTTATTGGAACCAGATATGGTCGTGGAAGCAGCTGAGAAGGTGAATCTCATCAGGGATAGACTTCGAGTGGCGTAGGACAGACAGCGGTATTAGACCGATAGCCACCGGAGACCTTTGGAGTTTAAGGTTGGTGGTTTGGTGTTTCTGAGAATTTCTTCGACCTGAGACACGATTCATTTTAGTGGAGGCGGGAAGCTTAGTCCGCGATTCATCGAACCTTTCAGTATTCTCGAAAGGGTCAGTGCAGTTGCTTACAGACTAGACTTGCCACCTATATTGGAGGTAGTGCATAACGTATTTTACGTGTCACAGTTGAGACGGTACATGACGGATCCTAATCACATGTTGGATCACTCGAAGATAGAGGTGGGCCCTATTCTTAGCTATCCAGAGCAGCCAGTTGAGATTCTAGATTGGAGAGAGAACGTGCTGAAAAACTAGACTATTCCCTTGGTACGCGTCGCATGGAGGCATCACTCTTCGGGTGAGTCTACCTGGGATAGGGAGAATGAAATACGAGAGTGTTTGATGATAAAAAGAAAAAATTAAGAGTAGGTTTATACGAAACCCTTTCTTTGTTTACAAACAAGAAAAAGAAGTACAATTAATCCTATACGAGGATGTTAAGTACAAAAAAATAATTCTGGGGAAATATTGCTATAGGAGTCTGATCTGCGGTCGATCACTTTGTCCCTTGGACCACACGATCACGAAGAAGTGCTGTGAAAGAAAAAGAAGCTTCAAAGATTGCAGGAGGGATTGAACTCTCGTTGCCAAAGTTGTCAATCAACACTCTCTGTATATGCTCTCTCTCTCTCTCTCTCTGGTCTTCTCTCTTTTGACCTTTTTTTTGACCTCTTCTTCCCCTTTATCCTGTGACCGAAAGTCTCTATTTATAAAGATCAGTCACAGTAACTGATCAGTCGGTGTAGAAGCCAATTAGTGGAGAGATTTGCACCTTTTATACGACGGTTATAATAACTGCTACCCACGTCTGAATGATCTCTTGAATCTATGTGTGACGCGTGTCCCATTATGAGGTGACGTGTATAACTGCTTCTCGAAGACCACGGCATCCAAGCCACGTAGGTAACTGCCCCTCGCATAAAGATGGTTGGCATAAAAGCCAAATAACTGTCTCGTTGGCATAAAAACCAAATAGTTATCTTGTTGGCGTAAAAGCCAAGTAGCTGTCTTGTTGGCGTAAAAGCCCAGTAGCTATCTTGTTGGCGTAAAAGTCCAGTAGCTGTCTTGTTGGCGTAAAAGCCAAGTAGCTGTCTTGTTGGCGTAAAAGCCAAGTAACTGTCTTGTTGGCGTAAAAGCCAAATTCTGCGTAAAGCTTGATGCTTGCAAATATAGCCTGAGTTGGCGTATTTCGAGGAGATAGCATACGGCGTGCTCCTATAGTTAAAAATAGCCTGGTTGGCATATTTCGAGGAAATAGCATATGGCGTGCTCCTATAGTTGAAAATAGCCTGGTTGGCGTAATATGTAGGGATAGTGACGTGAGCATATTAGCCCTAATTTTAGCTCTCTCAGTCATTAAAAGTAGAACCAAATCTCGTGCATTAAATGCAGAGATCTGCCCCCATCTCGCACATTAACTGCAGAGACGTGCCTCAAGTTCTATACGAAGAATAGCTTTTGACATGGCGTTTGGTTTCATCTCATCTTGAGAGTAAAGGCTCATTTCTACCTGTATAAAATAGACAACGTATTCCTTGAGTGCGTAAAAACGACTTGTATCAAGGATATGCCACTAAATGACAACCTGGACCTCTGTACAGAATTATTATTACAACCGTCCTCTCGATTGTCGTGTAGTACTCTTTGTTAGGAGTCAGGTTTACTATTCTGTCTGACAGTTCATTCGAGGAATACGAAGAGTTTCTCGTACAACTTCATGCTGCATTAAAAGCAGACATAGTTTATGCCGGTGGGAGGTGTAGTAACCTTTTACGCCAAAACAGCCTTGAAGCGCTGCTTTACGCAGGCAGCTCTGAAGTCATGTTTTACGCCACACAGCACTGAAGCTTTTGTTTTACGCGTGCTTCATGTATGTTGGGGGTTTTACGCATATAATCTCTCAGCGTATTTTTTATGCTTCTACAAGACCCCCTTCAAAGTTTTTAAATTTCTCGTAATTTGAAATACTTTGAATGAAGCATGAAACAGTCAAATTTGACTCGTTCGGCGAGGCTAATTTCTCGGCAAATTTTAGGAATTTGTTGGGATTTGATATGTTCTCTTCTGCCTATATAAAGGCAAGCAAGTGAACCTGTCTTTCCATACTTCCTTCACCAAAAGAGATGGCCGCCGAGATCCATTGGGCTGACATGAGGAAGAAGAAGATCATGCTCTTCCAACATATAAGGAGCCGTAAAAAGAAGCATCTTCGAGCAAATGTCCTCTGGAACGATGGATCATGGAAGGATATCATAGCTCCCTTTGCTCGGGATAATCAGCAATTTTATATGGCGAATCGTCCAGGAGAGAGGAAGGGTCTCATCATACCACACAGCTTGCTAGCTATATTTTCCCCTATTATGGTGTGGGTGAAGGTAGGCAGTTTGGTCCTGTCTTCGAGTATTGTGTTGGGTCTGAATCCCTAACACAATTCTAGGACGTAGCTGCCGTGGCGTATGGAGGGTGGAAAGAAGAAGAAAGAGATCTCCACCAATATGAGAACCTGGCACAACAGATTCTCGGCGATCTTAAATAAAAAATAAAAAATCCTTTATAGAAAAAGGATTTCCATCATATGTAATCATGAAAATGAAAAATCCTTTGTAAACTGGATTTCCATCATATGTAATCATGATCGATAAACTTATCTTCTTATACGCATTGCTGATTTGCCATATTTGCTGTGAGAAAGTCTGATAATGTGCAACTTCGACACGTCTGAATAATTTTACGCTGACTTTGCTAAACGCTTATCTGGTCATGTCCCTTCTTTTACGCGTAATGGAAGATGCGTAAAAAGCTCCTTAGCATTAAGTTGTCTTGAGGATCCAACTGTCATGTTGTTTTTGGACGAGGAATCGCATAAAAATTCTGAACTGTCACTTCTCTGATACGAAAAATTTCTGTTCAGACCATCATCTTCAAGAATGGTTTCCCCGAAAATCCCTCAAATAGGGCGAGAAATGTCCGCCAAACAGGCCATACTTGAACTTAGCTGTAAAAAATTCAGATTAGACTTCGAATGAACTTCCAATGGTCCAAGAAGAAGAGTCATCCTCAATGCTGACCTTTGTGTGTTTCAGGCACTTGGAATGTTTTGTAGCCAAAAAGGAGTATTTTCTGCGTAAACCCTTGTAGTTGGCCTTCTCGAAAAATTTATAGACCGTAGCATCTGTTAGCTTCTGAGCGTAAAACCATAGATTTGTAGCCTCTGAGCGTAAAAACGTCTGAGCGTAAAAGCATAGATTTATAGCCTCTGAGCGTAAAAGATTCTGAGCGTAAAACCATAGATTTATAGCATCTGAGCGTAAAAGCTTCTGAGCGTAAAATCATAGATTTATAGCCTCTGAGCGTAAAATTCGGATCCACTACGCAGTATGACTGTCCGTCTTCCTTTTTCAAAATGATAGGCTGACGTGGTCCCGAATCATAACCGACTATTAACTATCGGATTTGGTTAGGGATTCAAAGAGTTATCCAAACTCTATAAATAGCCCAAGGTCTTGAAAGAGAAACCCTTTATCTGTCTTCGCAAAACCCTTGCTTTCCAAAAACCTTTCTTCTTCATTTCTTTCCTGAGAACTAAGATTCGCCAGGGCACCTAAACAGGCTTCCACTGCTAAGGGAAAGAAGGTCGCTTCCTCATACCGCTCCACTGCTCAAGCACGAGCAACCCCATTTAGGCTGGGCGAGTCCTGATCTGAACGCAGTGCTCCATCGTCGAGCTGCGCTCCGAACATTACAGGTAAAAGCTTCAAGAGGAAAAACCCTTCGCACACGTTGTGCGTGTATGCGCAAGGTCATCTTCTGTGCTAAGAACCTCTTCGAGGAAGATGATGCACAGAGATGTTTTATTATTATGCCCACATTCCTAGTGTCAGCGTAAAATTCTAAATTTTTGGAGTCTGGCGTAAAAACTCAAACTGTCAAAATTTGGCGTATACTACAAACTTTGAGTTTTATGCGCTGGATGTGAATTTCGGCATAAAAACTCAAATTTTGGCAATCTGGCGTAAAAACTCAGACTGTCAGATCTTGGCGTATAATGCCAACCTTGAGTTTTACGTACTGAAAATAGATTCCAGCGTAGGACTCAAGTTTTTACAGTTCGGCGTAAAAGCTCAGCCTATTAGTCTTTGGCATAAACTGCAAGAGTGTAGCGTCTAGCGTAAAACTGACTTTTTTTTTGCATTTTGCAGTGGACTTGCAGATCCCTCCTTTGGCTGAAGTGATGAGCTCTGCTGCCGGGATGCTGAACTCAAACTATCTGGAGGACTTGTCCCATGTGACATTCCCGATTTCTGGAAATGAGTATCCTCAAGAAAGGGGAACTCTGATCTCGTCCCAAGTAGAACGAATGCTGCTGAGTATGATCAGTGGGAAGCCCCTAACATACATAGATGGGACTAAATATAAGAAACCAGGTTTCTTATTCGGGGATGTTATCGACAAACAATCCCAGACTAAGCCCAAGAAGGAGGATTGGGTGTTTACTGCTGAGGGCACGGTCATGTATCTGTCCAGGATGCCTAGAGATTACCCTATCTCGGCATTCTTCCATGCTACACATCCTAGGAAGATGATGTGGACTCTGACTCCGGATCTTCATGGGCGGCCAGGGAAGATCTTGTACAACAAAGGATTTAATCAAGGAGCCTATATGAGCAGTCCTTCAGGCCCTGTTATGCCTTTTAGGGGATTACTGCCGGGTAGCGTCCCGAGTGAGGATACTTCACTGATCCAGCCAGTTCAAATTTCGACTTTCTGCAATGACTTTATGGGGCAGGGAGGAGTGTACCCTAAGGTCAACCCTCGGACCAGTAGATGGCTTAGCCCCGAGAATCTTCAATGGGCCAATTTAACTGCCTGGGCCCTGAAGCACTTCCAGACGAAGCTGGAAAGTATTAGTTTGTTTGCGGCTGTGAGCGCCACTAGTGTTGGGCTGCCTGTCAACCCCAACTTATTCTTAGCCTTGATGGAGCGATACAACTCGCTCACTAGGACTTTTGTATTCCGCTAGGTGAGTTGGGCTTAGCCCTTCATGAGATGGCAGAGATTTCAAAGCTGCCAATGGGAGACACTCCTTATGAAGAGTATGTTCCCATAAACAGGGAGCTGAGGGATACAAACCCTCGGGCAGTGGCAGTGTACCAGGAGCTGATGAGCCACTACCTTGCCTGCACCACTTTCTACAAAGAGCCTTCTGATTTAGCCCATACCAATAAATGGGTATCCTACCTCTACTTCCATCAGGCCAGAAATGCCAAGCCGGACAAGGTTGTAGATAGCAGAGATAAGCCCTTAAACTTCCTAAGCATGCTTAATGCCAATACGGTCGATGACCTCATTGAAGACGCAGGGGCTTCAGATTATATTCTCGATGAGGAGATAGGGGGTTATTCTGCAGGCACTAAAGCCTTCAGTTATATGAGGCATTGTCGCAAGCCTCTGTCAAGGGAAGCTCAACTGGCTGGCTTTCTCTCTGTTTGGCTACGCCGATGGGTAGTGCCTGGCATCGCGTCTGCAGATCGCATTCATCGCAACACCTTATGGCCCGCAGTACGGTTGGTGTTTGGAGCAAGATTGGGCTTGCTTCCTGCCATGGTATGTAGAATACAAGCTGGCCTGAGGGCCATTACTGATGGGCTGTTAGCTGATGATACGCAGCGTGAAGGATTTCCCCGAGTAGAATTACCATTCCTATATCTGATGGGATTGTTAATCCTTCACAACACCAGGGTGATGTCTTCTGGTCCTGCCAGCGGTTCAGGAAATAACTTCTTGTTGAATTACAAGAATTCTCTTTGGAATGTGGCGAGCGTCATAGATTGTCGGCGAGCATTAAATTTTGCCCATGGCTGGAAGCTCTTCTGTATCGTCCCCCTTGTACATATCAATCAACAGGGGACAAAACTTAAGGATGCAGGTCAAGAGAGGACTATTCTTTCTCATGAAGCATTTTATTGGTTGGTCTGCATTATACCCTCCCAGTTGCTGTATAGAAGTGAGAACCATTGCTACTTGGAGCCTTATCTGCCCAGTCGGTTTGCCAGGCAATTTGGGTACGACCAGTTGCATGTGGGAAATCCCATCACCAGCTTTAAGTCCAAAGGTGGACTTATTGATGGAGCTAGAGGATGGCGGTACTTCATCACGGGTTATACTGGTGCACTTTTTGCTGTGCCGCGACTTCTCTCTCTATGGAGTTGCGCATTCTTCATTCGTACGCGCAGTTTTATGCGTCCATCAACACCTTCCATCGTGATTTTGATGTGCATGGAAGTTTCAGGATGCCTACCCATAGGTCCACTAGAAGGGAGGAGATACCGTTTGTCTCATCTGATGAAGGTGAAGACCCTACTGGTGCAGATGAGTTCTTGTTGATAATATCGAGAGGCGTAATAGCTCCGCCAGCAGAGCCTCTCGTTATCTCCAATAAACGGAAGGCTTCTATTCTGAAAAAGCCTTCCCCCCGCAAGAAGAAAATAGTCAGAGGTCCTAAAAAGGCTTCCACCAAGGGGGCTTCTAGGAGTGAGCCTGTTATTTCCCCAGTTGGGGATGATTCTTTGATCAGAGGTCCTTCGCCTTTTAGAGAGGGAACCTCCACAGTTCCGGCTGACAGTGCTGGAGATTCTTTGTCCACGATCGCTGCCGCTACTACCGCTACTGGTAGTGCTTCGAGGTCGCCTTCGAGACCGAGCATATTCAGAATCAATATACCTTTATCCAAACCAATAATGGGAGTAACCCCTCCTTTGTCTATAAGTATTTCCAGCGAGATTCCAACCGATGAACCTCGAGTGGATCTGGGTGATGACTGGGATGACTTCCTTCAAATGTCAGTTGGTGCACCCTCTTCACCAGGTATGACTGCTTGTTTAGCATCATTAAGACATTATTTAGCTATACAGGCTGCAGACGCAACATACATGCCATCTGCCATGGGTAAATGTTGTCTTCATGTTTTCTTCATAAAAATTAACATCAAATTGATATTAACTTTCTCTTGTCTTCTTTTCAGGTGAAGACATCTCTGGGGAGGGCGGAGTTAACACAACTTCTGACTTTGTTGTAGATCCATTTAATGAAATGGTGGTGATCGACGTCGAAGAAGCATGCTTTGAAACTGCCGATCTCTCATCTGCAACATTCTCGGGTGTCATACCACCAGTGGGAGTTCAAATAACATCCGAGGAGGATGAACCCACCATCTCGTCCGTGCCTCCTTCGTCGAGTATACCAGCAACTTCAACTGTTGTTGGTGTCTCTTTTTTTGTCATGCCATCTGTTGAAGCAACAACCGTGGCGACCTCCTCTGCAGTCATTCCTGGAGGAAGATTTACTGATATTGCGGCCACTCCCAGCATCCATTCGAGCTTTGCTATGCTAGTGGATCAAAACACTAGCATATTCTACCTTACTTTGAAAGAGTTGATATCGATGGTGCTGGATAAGAACCTAGGTTTCGATGCTCTGAAGATGTCCTCCAATCTCCCTATAGTGCAGATCAGAAATTTCAGTGATGTTGAAAAAGCTGATGCTCTAGAGTAAATAGTTAATTGTTTAGAACAACCCATTAACGAGTATTTGCAACTATCTCGAGGCAGCATTGACGCTCTGGTTCAAGCTGAGTATGACTCCTTGACTGCAGAGCTTGCTGAGCAGATGGAATCTTTAAACAAATCCATCCAGGAACAGCAGCAAGAGATGGATGAAGAGCAAGCCGTCTTGGTGGAGGTTATTCCTCAGCTAGCAAGGTGCCAAGCTGAATGTGAGGGAAATGAAGCGAGGGTCCGAGAATTGGAAGCTGAACTTGCTCAGGCAAGGGATCGAGTTCTCAAGACATCGGCAGTTCATGATGTGTTGAAGGGCCAAATGGATACAGCTCAGCAGAACTTGGCACATATAGGTGTCATCCGCGCCGGCTTTGTTAATGCTCGGTCTAAACTATCTCGCTTGAGTGATGACGAGGCAAGGCTGGCACAGGCTCGCAACAGTATTTTGAACTCCAGAAATGAGAGGATGGCTGCTTTGGCGCGACAGATTAGGGATTTAACTGCTCCTCCCCAATGATGTACATTTTTGCTTCTTCTGTAATTTTTCTATTCCCAGAGATAATAAAGATATTTTTTTCTGATTTTGTGGACTATCACTTTTGAATATAAATGATAGGCTAAGATGAAAGTGATATCAGAGGTAATATGGACGTGATATACTTTCGGTAAGTTTCAGTTGGATATATCTATTCAGAGGTTATATAGACATGATAGAATATGCTCCAACTAAATTTGTATACAAAACACTATCAGAGGTAATATGGACGTGATAGGTTTTGAAGTTTTAAATTAGTCAAACATATCTATTCAGAGGTCATAAGAACATGATAGAATATGATCCAACCAATCTTTGTATGTAATGTCATCAGAATGAAATCTTCACCATACCCCTTTGAGCAAAGAAGATCAAGCATAGTACTTCTTCAGGAATTTGTCGTTGATAGGAGCCATTATTAAATCTCCATTAGGCTTGGCTAATCTGTAGGTGCCGTTTGAGAACGTGGTTTCAATCACATAAGGGCCCTCCCATTTGGGCTGGAACTTGCCCTTACTTTTGTGTATAATGATCATTGGCCTCTTCACAACTAAAACTAGCTCACCAACTTTGAACACTCTTTCCTTCACTTTTTGATTAAAAGCTCTGGAAATGCATGCCTGGTAGAACGCAATGCGCTGCTGAGCTTAAAGGCGTTTCTCGTCTAATCCTTCTAGCTCTTGAAGCCTTAATTGATTATTATTTTCCTGAGTCAACTCATTAGTCACTGCTATTCTGAGTGATGGAATTTGGACTTCAATGGGGAGAACTGCTTCACACCCGTAAACTAATAAAAATGGGGTACAACTTGTTGGTGTTTGTACCGTTGTGCGATATGCCCAGAGACATTCCCCCAGCTTCTCATTCCAATCTCTTTTGTTCGAAGAGACAAACTTTTTCAAGAGTTTGATGATAGTTTTGTTGAAGGCTTCCGCCAATCCATTAGCAGCAGGATTATAAGCCGTCGAGGCCATATTCTGTATCCGATTCTTATCGCAAAATCGGTGAAACACTTGGCTGATGAATTAAGGCCCGTTATCATGAATTATCCTTCGGGGTATCATAAAGCGATAAATCACATGATGCTTGATAAAGCTGATCACGTTGGATGTCTTCACTTCAGCTAGAGGGATCGCCTCCGCCCATTTAGAGAAATAATCCGTGATAGCCAATATGAATCGATGTCCCCTAGAAGATGACGGGTGAATAGGACCAATGATATCCATACCCCATGCTTCAAAGGGCCATGATGCAATCGTAGGATGTAAATACTTAGAAGGCTGATGTATAAAATCCGTATGAACCTGATAGACTTTGCATTGTCTTGCATATTTTACGGCATATGCAATCATGGTAGGCCAGTAGTAGCCCATCCTCCTGATACGATCCTGTAACTTAGGACCAGGTTGATGTGCTCCACATACTCCGTCATGAGCTTATCGGATAACCCGTTTTGCATCATCGTTAGAGAGACATCGTAATAACAGTCCATCGTATGTTCGGCAATATAGACTTTGTGAAGAAGCATCAAAATAGAAGCGTAATGATCGTCTTTTGATAGATAATGCTTCTTTAGGATCCTCCGGTAAGATTCCGTATGATATGAAGTCTATAAAGGGACTTCTTCAGTCTCTCTTAGAAGGAGCCATGTTTATAGCATAGTTGTGTTCTATGTGAAAATTATTTTTCACACAGAATAAATCTCTGTTAAGAAGGATCACCGAATTCTGTCTTCTTATAGGAATAGCTAGATCTGCAGCTAGGCTGGCCAGAGCATCAGCTTCCAAAATTTGAGATCGAGGCACGTGCTCTAGGAAGAATCCTTTAAAAGACATGGCAATCTCGATCGTTGCTTGGTGATAAGGAATGAGGTCTGGATTGCGGACTTCATATATTCCTCTGACCTGATTGACGATCAACTAAGAATCACCAAAAGCTTCCAGGTATTCAATATCCAATTCTTTAGCGACTTGAAGCCCGATTAGTAGAGCGTTATACTCTGCCACATTATTAGAGCAGGGTTCGCTAAGAGAATATGCTCGATAGATGACGAGTTTATCAGGAGTCACCAGGACAATTTCTACTCTTGAAACCATGTTTCCCCTGGGACCAGTCCTGGAGGCACCATCGAAGAATAGATGCCATGTATCACCTTCCATTGAGGAATTACATTCTGCAACTTCGTCGGGAATGTCCTCGTATAGTTTGGAGGTTTCCGAAATTGGATGAGCAGCTAAGAAATCAGCCAAGGCTTGACCTTTGATGGACTTCTGAGGGACATACACCATATCATACGGTATTAATAATATCGCCCAAGTCGCGAGTCAGGAATTAAGAACACTCGGCTTATTCATCAATACCCGTAGAGGATTGATTCTGGAGATGATATGAATAGTTTGGCCCGTGACGTAATGTCGCATCTTCTGAATGGCGAACATTAGGGCTAAGCATTTTTTTCTACTGGATTGTACCGGTGTTCAGCTCCGACCATCATCTTACTTAAATAGTAAATAGCCTGTTCATGACCCTCATTGTTCTTCTGTGCGAGGAGAGCCCCTAAAGAATGATCCATTGTTCGAACATACAGCAAAAATAGTCTTCCTATGACGGAAGGCACCAGAATTGGAGGATTAGTGAGAAAGCATTTGATGTCATTAAACGCTTACTGACAGGCTTCATCCCAAACGAATGACACGCCTTTCTTCATCAGGCGAGAAAAAGGTTGACATCTCCCAGAGAGGTTGGATATGAATCTCCTGATATAAGCCAGACGACCTTGAAATCCCCTGAGTTCCCTCAGATTACGGGGTGGTCACATTTCTAGGATAGCCTTTACTTTATCAGGGTCCACTTGAATGCCTTTAGCGGTAATGACAAATCCCAGGAATTTGCCACTGGATACACCGAGAAAGGATTTTGTAGGATTCATTTTGAGTTGATGTTGGCGCATCAACTCGAATACTGTCTTCAAGTCTTGGATGGGATTATCCTTGAGGCGGCTTTTGACAGCAATATCGTTTACGTAATATTCCACTGTTTTACGTTAGTGCTCATGGAATATGTTACTCATAGCTCGCTGATATGTAGCCCCGGCATTTTTCAATCCAAAAGGCATAACCGTATAGCAATATACCCTCAGTGGTGTACGAAAGGCAGTATGTTTCTCATCTTCAGGATTCATCTTAATCTGATTATATCCTGAAAATCTGTCCATGAAAGACATGCGCTCAAAACCGCACATATTATCGATCATGACGTCTGTGATGGAAAGAGGGAACTCATCTTTAGGGCAGGCTGCATTCAGATCTCGGAAATCGATACAAACACGCACTTTCCTATTTTTCTTTATGATCGGGACAATATTGGCTACCCAATCAGGATGTTGTTCTTCCCGGATGAACCCATAGGCTATTAGCTTCTTGATTTTAGCTTCAATGGCATCCATCATATCCGGGCAAAACCGGCGTTGGTGTTGCTTTACAGGCTTCGAATTGGGCCGTATGTTGAGTTTATGGGTAGCCACTTTAGGATCAAGACCTGGCATATCCTCATAATTCCATGCAAAGATATTGATATATTCTTTTATCAGCTGGATTATTTCTTCCCTTTCTTCTTCGGAAAGATTGTTACTGATAAATATCGGCTTTGATAAAAATTCATCCCCAATATTGACTTGGATAACTTTATCTTCAGTGGGCGGTTCTCTTTGCTCGAACCGGAGTTCCCATTGTGTATCCATTTGTTGAGCCCAGGATTTATCTTCAAATGGTTCAGATTCTTTTTCCTCTGTTTCGAGAGAATCTGTCAACGCCATATTTACTGATAATGCCTGTTTGAGTTCATCTTCTGAATCAGAGGATGACAAATCGTCTTGAAAAGAGGAAATAGTCTCCTTACTTGACTCAGAGTCATTGGAAGTTGCAAGATGTGTGGTATACCCTAACCCAAAACGAGTTCGTTGACGGTAGGGATCACCATACAAAGGCATTCGTCTGCCTTTTCCATAGTTAAAGCCTGGCTCCAACTTTAAGTCATAACCCATGTTTTGCATAATCCTCAAAGTCTGTGGGCTATATCTGTGAACCTGCATTTTCCCAGCATCAGAATCGTGAGAATCTTCTTGTACAATCGGTCTGTTCCGCATGCGATCGAAGACTATTGGATGCTGATCGTTGCGAGTAGGTAGGACAATAAAGATAGAATCTTCATGTGGCCTATATGTCATGACGATATTAGATGTTGATGCCACTTCCTACACATACGGATGATAGGAGTCTATAGCTTCCAAGAATTTTTGTGCTATGGGCTCTATATCGTTATGGGGGGAGGATTCCTGATTTGGAAATTGAGCGTCAGTATACTGGAAAAGAGAATCTTTATTATCGTCAAAAACCACATTCTCGATTGTATTTACATCAGTCGGCTGCTTGTTGCGCCTAAGGTTGATGACCAAAGGTGGTGGCTTCTGGTTCAGAGTGATCACTAGAGGATCACTTCCTCCTCCCGATTTGGTTCTGCTCAAGTGGCTAGCCATGGGTTCCATGACCTTCGGACAGGTAGTCCGCCCTTTCACTTGGATTGACAAAGGTTGCTCAGCAGATGGCTTTTCTGGCTCCAGGTAGGATTCCTCTTCCGTCTTGCTTGATACCTCCTTCATGTAGTCTTGGGTGTACAACATGGCATCAGAATAGTAGGAATCAACTCCTTTGAAAGGATTGAGATCCGCAAACTCTGTTTTCACTGTCCCTTAGGCGTCTACATATTTGAAGCATTGATGTAGAGTGGAAAGAACTATATTGTGATCGTGGATCCAAGGTTTGCCCAACAGAATGTTGTAAGACACCTCTGAATCAATGACGTAGCATGTAGCCACTGATCTAAGGTCACAAATCTGGATCCTCAGACGAATCTTCCCTAACGATTTGCTCTTCCTGGCATTAAAGCCCACGATTGTGGTGGTGGTGTAAGCCAGTTCGCTTATGGGGATTCTCAACGGTTTTAATAGACTGTGAGGGATAATGCTGATCGACGATCCCGGATCTATGTGAATCCGGTCTACCTCCATTGAGCCGACGTATCCGGTAAAAAAAGAGGCATGTCATGCTTGTTATGTTTCAATAACATGTCCTCTTGAGTAAAAGTGATATTAGGGACCACTTTCATCACACTATGGCATTGAGGGCATGCCACAGGCTCTTTATCAGGGGATTTGAGCTGAGTCAAGCATACATCCGCCTGCATTAACGCTTCACTCAAGGCTTAACGAGTGTCTTTGGATAGCCTAAGGAGCTCAAAAATGGATAATCTGGCTGGTGTATTAGCCAACTAGGCCAAGATGTCAAAGTTATATGGTTTTTCTAAACCTTTGTTTTGAATATTCTTCAAAGATTTATCAAAACGAACTTCTTTTTGCTTGCCCTTGTCCACCGAAGTTGGTCTAGAAGGACCTGCCTCTGGTATAACAGGTTCAGGCTCTGGAGGTTTGGCAGCTGTCACGACCCGCACCCGGGATAAGGGTACTAGTCGGAAACAACGCCCAGCCTACGCCACAGAATCGGCGGTAGAATATTGTCTAGAAAGTCTATCTAATATAATGAACCACCAAAAGATAGTGTACTCAATCACAGAACTAAGATAGAATGAACACGAATCAGATAAGAATAGAATAGTCATCAACTCATGAGTTTAAAATAATACATCAATGAGTCTGAAGAGTAACAAAAATAAGCTGAAGACAAATCCAGTACAAAAGAATACTACCAAACTACAAAGCTACAACTCCAGGGTCAACTGTCTCAGTTGGGATAAGTCCCTCTTGAGCCAGGGTCTCCGAATCTAAACCCACAACATCCTGGGGTCCATAATAGGTAGGGTACTCCTCAGTGTCATCTGGAAAAATATATCCAGTCAGGAAAGGAGCAGAGTACATCTCTAACAGCAGTTCTAATCCATGATAAAACTATGTAACAGTAAACAGCTGTGGATAAACAAGATGCACAAAATAGATACAAGAGATATATAGACATAAGGAAATACTGGAAAGAAATACAATAATGAACAATATGTCAATGAAACAATAATACTAATGACTAAGTGTGTGAGTACTAGGCAAGATACAATGCGGCCTGGCTAATCATACGTGCGGTGCATGATCAACACTATTCGCTTACCAATACTTTATTCAATAGGGATTTGATCACATATCTATACTAATACTCTCCACCCCCAACTGGTATAATAGATCCAACCACGGTATGCTATGGCACTAGATTCCCCAAGAAGAGAGCGACTCCTCCCGAAAATCGGTGTCTGTACATGTACAAGATAACCAATGAAACAATACTTGTACCAAATACACCATATACCAAGGAATAACATCTCATGACGAGATCCGGATATACCAATCCGTGTAACCATAGTGTCAAAAAAACATGGATATCTACACTAGATACAGTAAACATAGAGGATATCATAAATGAGAAACTATCAGAGAATGTACTCGCCTGAAGTCCAAAGAACAGTCTCACAGATGTCTGACTCGGTACCTCGAAGACCTAGATATAGAATACCACATTAATACAAGGTCCCGGAAAGAGAACAAGTCAAACTAGTCAACTTCTAGGTCAATAAATAAATTCTAAGTCAAAAGTCAACTATGGTCAACTCTAAAGTCAACTAAAGTCAAACATGGTCAAACCAAGGTCAACCTCACAAGAAATCTATATAAATAATATAGAAATAAAATACAACAATTTAGGAATCAAAATTAGATCCCAATTGGTACCCACACAAAGTATACTAATAATACAATTAAATACTATTAGTTACAAAACACAATGCACATATTAATGTACGTATTTTACATGGCTAGAAGCACACATAAAAATACATTCATTAAATTAACAATTAAATATATAATAATTATAAATAATATAATTACACATTTAAACACATAAATATATTTTATAAAACATTTATGTATAATTTATGTTATTAACATAAGTACATATATATTTTTGCATGCAAGAAAGCTACATACATATATTTATACACCACATTAGAACACATAGAAATATCTATAGATCTATGCTACAATAAATACCATAATAAATACACTAGAATAATATATAATATCTATATATATTTACTAATTATAAATGAAGAATTTAAAGCATAATTAATTAAATCTACACATAAATACACCAAATTGGAAAGTTTCACACCGTATCCCACTAGATCTAGGATACGCATGCGACACGAGTCCAACACACAACCAAATATACCCCGAAGGATACAAACAAGTCACAAATAATATTTATGAATAAATCAAAGTGTCAAAAGTAGATCTATGTGTCCGTATCAAAATACGACATGTTCAAAGCCCCGTGTCGGAGAAAACCCCCAAAATGATACGTATCACCAAATAGTTAGGATACGAACCACATGTACCCAAATATGGACACGACACAAGCCCCAAACACATAAGCACATGCCCAATTGATCTATAGGATCAATTGACACACACAACAAAATGTAAATTCGGAATTCCAACAAAATTGACACAAAAAGTACCATAACTTTCTCCATGGGTCTCCTATGAACATAAAACAAAGTCCTATGGGTAGTACATACATATAGGTTGATTTTACATGATTAAATCTCAGATTTAGAAGATATTTTAATGGGAAAAACTGAATTATACCTATTGGGAGATGGATTCCCAATGAAACCTCCAATTGAGATGAACTTGCTTCCAAATTGTAGATCCTTGCTCCTCTTTGTAGATCCTTGCTTCCTCCTTCTAGATCCTTGCTTCTTAACTTTCTAATGGTGAATTGGAAAGAATTTGGAATAAATTTGGTGGAGAATTGGAATGGGAATGGAAAGAATTTGGGAGTGGGGAATTCTAGATCTAGATTTGGAATGAGAATGAGAATGAGAATGAGAGGAGAGAGAAATTTCCCCCTCCTAATATAGGCCGGCCATGCCCCCTTCCCCAAGCAATTATAAAATTTCCAATGTACCCCTTGGGGCCTCTCATGAAGAAATAATTAAGGAAGGAAACTTCTAGTCTAATCACTTAATTAATTTAATTCATCTCCTTAACTCTGGGCTTTCTAAATTGGCCAAATCTAACTATTTAATTCATGTTGGTCCATGGGTCCAAACTAAAATAGTTGGGTCTACTAAAATAAGTCCAAAATAATTAAATAACATCCAACAACAATTAAATAATACAACAAAAGTTATTTACCATGCACAATATTTATTTAAATAAGAAATTACCAAAATACCCTTTTTCCTAAAATGTGGTAGTGACAACAGCTGAAGTGTCTGCCGTTGATTCCCCCTGGTTCTCTCCATAGTCCTTGAGGTAGGTTTTGCCTGACCGGTTTCTGATTGCCAAAGCCTCTTCTTCTGATGTCGGGGATATTGCAACCATATGACATGGTTTGCATCTTAAGTTCTTTTTAGACTTAGCTTTAGCAGCTTGAGTCTCTTCCTCAATTTTTGTCACCAGATCAGGGTGGACCCATATGATCTCCCCACTCTTAGTAGTTAGGGGTACCAGGTCATGATTTTGACCCCTGGTCGGAGGGAGATTAATAATGTTCATCATCGCCCATGGAATAGGTACTACCCCATCCGGGACTTCCTGAGGGGGCAGATTGCCGAACTGGAGTGAGATCATGTTGGCAGTAACCGTCTTCTCGCTATTACGTAGAGTGATGGCCTTGGCGTCGATCAGCTCCTGAATTTTCCTTTTTAGTACATAACATGTCTTTGTGGCGTGATGTATGTATCTGTGGAAAATACAGTACTTAGGGTTATTGGTACTGCCGACTTCATTTGGCCGCTTTACCTTGGGAGAGTAAGCTTGCCATTTTTGACTAGACAATCGAATATGCTCGGGATATCGTCGTCATCAAAAGAATACTCTTCTTTAGGCCTGGAAGTCACAGGATTCGTCTGCGTAGTCACCGGAGTATGTTGCCTGGACGTGTTGATTGCCAGAGCTTTCTTCCCTTGGAACTACGAGCATGATCGTTATTGGAGGATGACCGCTTCCCTCTATCAGAGGTAGAGATCATAATTCCATTGTCACGCGCCTTCCGACTGTTATCTTCAGCGGCTACCGCTGAGATGATAAACGAGGGCCAATCATGGAACTGATATGGTCCCGTGAACACTAAGATCAGTGGGAGAAGGTTCTTCCTGCAAATGTCTACCAAGGCAGAATCCGGAACTCTGGGAGGCATCTGCAAAGTAGCCTGACGAAAACGTTTGATAAAAGTACGAACGCTCTCTTTCTCCTTCTGTTTTACTTCGATGAGCGAGGACATAGACATGTCCATTCCTCCTTCATAGAATCGAGCAAAGAACAGATTCTTGAAATCTTCAAAAGAAGTAATACAGTTGTCCGCAAGACTACGGTACCACTGATAGGCCACTCCAGACAAATAGCCTTTAAACACTCGAGTGAGAAGGGCGTCATTCCCCTGCAACAACACTGTCATTATGCTAAAGTAGTTCATGTACTGGCTTGGTGACGTCTTTCCCTCAAACAAAACCATAGCCTGTGGTTTGTATTTAGGTAGGAAAGGGATCTCGTCCCAGATAGCTGGGTACGGCTGGTTGATTTCCAACTTCTTGAGCTGATCCTTATGCTTCAAGGCATCAAATTAGGCTTTCAATTCCCGAATTGCCTGTATCGGATCTTCAGCTGGGAGAGAGACCGCAGAGTGGTGAGAGATCGGTTGTATTGTAACTCCAACAGGAGGCAATACATTCTCCGAGTTAAGAAGTTGAGGAGCTGCTGACTCTTGATTTAGAATAGGCTCCTGGTTTGCATTGGATGGTGGTAGGTCCACCCCCACACGTAGTTGAGTCGCAGGAACCGATGTTTGAGCTATTGCAGCTGCATGTTGAGTCACCATCATCTGACGCATACTCTCCATCATGGAATGCATCTCTTTAAGCGATGCTTCCAATACAGCGATGCGTTGGTCAGTACTTCCTGATGGGGAAGCCTCTTCATGTTCATCTCCAATGGCATAAACTCCCATTTCTCTGGATGCCACTGAGGGATTAGTATAGATCTCTGTAGAGATCGAGTCTATACTTTCAGCACTGGCAACCCCCAGTGTCGAAATCTTAAGAATATGAAGCCGGTTGTCGTGACCTCGAGCGGGTGTTTTGAAAAACACCTGCCTCAATATTCTCAAGAAGTCTGTCGAATCTCCTTTGGCTTGGAGTTCTAGAGGAATGACGTCTTGAATTTGACCTTCCTCTAGGAATGTGTGAAGCCATGTTCACTGATGCGAATGTCGGTTCTTCTTCCTGTAGAGACAAAGAGTAGTTCAACCGGTCGAAAACTGACCATTTTGCCTTATAACAGCAGTAGTTAACTACAACTTTATGACTATTACAACAATGCTCCCTAGGGGGTGTAATAGACATGTTAGAAGATCCCCTGTCTTTGCGCTTCTGGATCAAGAAATTACGCAAATCAGGGAGATTAACAAAAGAAGAAAAAGAAGACTTATTCTGCCTTTTTACATCAGTAGGAGCATAGATATTGGGAATCATGACCCTCTCTCTACCACAAGTATACAGCAGTTCGCCCATGTGAGTGGCATACGATCCATCATCCGTCTGAGGAGCGTATTTCCCTATGAAGCAGGTCTTTTTTACGTGGATAGGCTTATCCTGGCATAATCTGGAGCTTTGCACAAATTCGCGTAAAACAGGGGGAGTCCTCAGACAACCTCCAGCGTTATGCGTAATCTTCTTCTCTTGGTGGCGTACAACTCTAGAGGTCGGGAGATTCGCCATGCATTTTCCCTTGATGTGATCCAAGGGTCCATCGGATACATTTTTACGCGCAAGGCGCGTTTGAATTTTCTGCGCGGGCACTGAGGACTTGTCAAAAATTTCGTCTGCCATGTCAAGGACGGAAGACGAAGTTTTACGCACGGGGCGCGTTTGGAATTTCTGAATTGGCACTGAGGCCTTGTCAGAAATTTTGTCTGCCACGTCACAGACGGGAGACGAAGTTTTACGCGCATTGCGCGTTGTAGACTTCTGGATTGGCACTAGGGCTTTGCCAGAAGCTTTGTCTACCACGTCACAGACGGGAGGCAGATTTTTACGCACAGAACATATAGGTCGTGATGTCACAACCTTGTTGATCGGAGAGAGAGAGTCCGCAGGAAGAGTAGAGGATGTCCGGGGCATCCATACTTTACGCAGCTTCCTGTTGTCCTGGATAGAGAGGGAATGAGAGCTACCCCCTGCGCGAAGCATATTTTCATAATCCGATTGGTCGAATTGGATGACCAACGTCTTCTTCGTTGATCCGACGGATACAGCATCGTATTGAGCAATGGATTTCTCGTCAGATGAGAAAGTAGTCCCCAACAGAGTCGCCATCTTGTGTTTGATAATAAACAGAAGAAACTGAAAGTAGGTTTATATGAAACCCTTTCTTTGTTTACAAACAAGAAAAATAAGTACAATTAATCCTATACGAGGATGTTAAGTACAAAAAAATGATTCTGGGAAAATATTGGTATAGGAGTCTGATCTGCAGTCGATCACTTTGTCCCTTGGACCACACGATGCCGAAGAAGTACTGTAGAAGAAAAAGAAGAAGCTTCAAAGATTGCAGGAGGGATTGAACTCTCATTGCCAAAGTTGTCAATCAACACTCTCTATATATGCTCTCTCTCTGGTCTTCTCTCATTCGACCTTTTTTTTCGACCTCTTCTTCCCCTTTCTCCTATGACCGGAAGTCTCTATTTATAGAGATCAGTCACAGTAACTGATCAGTCGGTGTAGAAGCCAATTAGTGGAGAGAGTTGTACCTTTTACGTGGCGGTTATAATAACTGCTACCCACGTCTTGAATCTGCGTGTGACGCGTGTCCTATTATGAGGTGACGCGTATAACTGCTTCTCGAAGACCACGGCATGCAAGCCACGTAGGTAACTGCCCCTCGCGTAAATATGGTTGGCATAAAAGCCAAATAACTGTCTCGTTGGCGTAAAAGCCAAATAGTTATCTTGTTGGCGTAAAAGCCAAGTAGCTGTCTTGTTGGCGTAAAAGTCCAGTAGCTGTCTTATTGGCGTAAAAGTCCAGTAGCTGTCTTGTTGGCGTAAAAGCCAAGTAACTGTCTTGTTGGCGTAAAAGCCAAATTCTGCGTAAAGCTTGATGCTTGCAAATATAGCCTGAGTTGGCGTATTTCGAGGAGATAGCATACGGCGTGCTCCTATAGTTGAAAATAGCCTGGTTGGCATAATATGCAGGGATAGTGACGTGAGCATATTAGCCATAATTTTAGCTCTCCCAGTCATTAAAAGTAGAACCAAATCTCGTGCATTAAATGCAGAGATCTGCCCCCATCTCGCGTATTAACTGCAGAGACGTGCCTCGAGTTCTGTACGAAGAACAACTTTTGATGTGGCGTTTGGTTTCATCTCATCTTGAGCGTAAAGGCTCATTTCTTTCTGTGTAAAATAGGCAGCGTATTCCTTGAGTGCGTAAAAATGACTTGTATCAAGGATATGCCACTAAACGACAACCTGGGCCTCTGTGCAGAATCATCATTACTGTCGTCCTCTCGATCGTCGTGCAGTACTCTTTGTCAAGAGTCAGGTTCACTGTTCTGTCTGACAGGTTCATTCGAGGAATACGAAGAGTTCCTCGTACAACTTCAGACTGCATTAAAAGCAAACATAGTTTACGCCGGAGGGAGGTGTAGTAACCTTTTACGCCAAAACAGCCTTGAAGCGCTGCTTTACGCGGGCAGCTCTGAAGTCATGTTTTACGCCACAAGCGCTGAAGCTTCTGTTTTACGCGTGCTTTATGTATGTTAGGAGTTTAAAGCATATAATCTCTCAGCGTATTTTTCATGCTTCTACAGAGAGCGTTATCTATATTTGTTTGTACCTTTAGGTATGTTCTTTCTTGATTCTGTTGTATTTTATTTTCTGGGGGTAGTTTCGTCTTTGAATTTCGAGGACAAAATTATTTTAAGGGGGTAGACTTGTCACTACAATATTTTCTAGGAAAGGATATTTTGGTCTTTTCATAATTAATTAAATATTGTGCATGTTGAATATTTATTTATTGTATTATTAATTTATTGATAGATGTTAGATTTTATTTTGGACTTGTATTAGTGGACCTAACTAGTTTAGATTAGATCCATGTACCAATATTTAATTTTAGTTAGAATTGAGCCCAATAGTAAACCCATTCATTAGGAGGATGAATTAATTAGTTAAACTAATTAGACTAGAACCTTCCCTCCTTAATTAATTCCTTCATGACAAGCCCCAAGGGGTATTGTGAATATTTCATAGTAGCTTGGAGGAGGGTGTAGAGGTCGGCCATATTTGGAGTGGAGAGAGACTCTCTTTCTCTCTCTCTCTCTCTCTCTCTCTCTCTTTATTTTTTATTCCAAATCTAGATCTAGAATTTTTCTCTTCCAAATTCCTTCATCCCTACACAAATCTCTACCCAAATTTCTTTCTAATTCCTTCCCTATTCATCATTGGAGGCTATTAGAATAAGGAAGAAGAAAGGATCTACAAGGAGGAAGCAAGGATCTACAATGAGGAGCAAGGATCTACAAGTTGAAGGCTCTTGACACTCATTTGGAGAATTGTATTGGGAATCCATCTTCTATAGGTACAATTAAATTTTTTCTCTATAATTAGAATCTAAATCTATAATTTAATCTTTAGGAACCCTCCCATGTATAAGGCTACCCATAGTAATTGGAATTAGGTTCATAGGAGACCTATGGAGAAAGTTATGTGATATTTTGTGTCAATTTTAGAAAAATTTTGAGATTGGCTAATCTCGTGTTTGTCAATAGGTCAATTAGACCAAATTGACACATGTTTGATTGTGTGACTAGTTTTATGTCCATAATTGGAAACATGTAGGCCGTATCCCGTTAATTTGGCGATACAAGTTGATTTGAGAGTTTTCTTCCGATATGGGGGTTTGACCATGTCATATTTTGACACAAGCACGTAGACGAATAGCTAATATTTTGTGTTGCTTCTAATTGTGATTTTAGACTTGCTCGTATCCTTCGGTGTACATTTGGTGGTGTTGTGGAGCCGTATCGCAAGCGTATCATAGATTGAGTGTGATACGGGTGTAGTACACTCCACGTGTTTGTTTTCTTGCATTACAATTGAATTTACCTTGGTTATAATTATTAGAGTATTATAATTATAATTGTTATATGATATATATGTATATATATAATTATGTATATGCTCTATATTTTATTTTGATGTATTGGTGTTCATGAGAGAATAGGAGAGTGCATATGCATCATTATATATGTGTGTGTGTGTGTGTGTGTGTGTGTGTGTGTGTGTGTGTGTGTGTAAGAGAGAGAGAGAGAGAGAGATAGAGAGATAGAGAGCTAGGGGGCCAATAAGCAGGCCGGAGAAGCAGCAGCAGAAACAGCGAGAAGCAGCAGCAGAAGCAGTAAGCTGCTACTGCAGCAGCAGCAGAAGAAGTAAGTTGCAGCAACAACAAGCAGTAAGCTGCAGCAACAGCATAAGCAATAAGCATCAGCAACGATAAGCAGAAGCAATTGCAATAAGCAACAATTGTTTGAGAGCTTAGAAATTATGTTGTAGATAAGTTAAGTTAAGCTAATTAATAAGCTAAGTTAGTTTAAATTGATAAGCTAGTTATATATATATATATATATATATATATATATATATATATATATATATATATATATATATATATATATAAGTACTAGTTAGCATTTGTTAGTATAATTTCTAGTTTACCTTGAGTTACACCAAGGTAATGAGAGTTGAGGTATCTTGGGTATGGGTATTGAATATCTAATGGGTATGTTAGTTATGTTAGTTGGTATAGTATTGTTATAAGTTTAAATGCATATTAGTGTATAGTGAGGTATGTTGGTTAGTTAGCTGATGTTAAATATTGGATTATCTTGTGATACCAAGGTAATGTCAAGGTATTGGTTTATACTCAAGGTATTAAGTTTGTATATCAAGATGGGTGTGTAGGTGGTGTGATACCGCATTTGGTTCAAAGCCAAGGTATCCACTTAGCATTAGTTTGGTTAGGAGTATATATTTTATCTTGTATATATATATATTATAGTATTTTAATACCTAATAACTCGCGTATTTTATGATACGGTATTTTATTAGTATTATAGTATCCTAACATAGCTAGTATAGCCTAGTTACATAGTGTATGGACCCAATATCCTAGAGATTGACTCATACAACCTAGAAATAGCTAGTTTGACCTAGTTTGACTATTTTGACTTAGAAAT
Source organism: Iris macrosiphon (assembly GCA_036927795.1). NCBI lineage: Eukaryota > Viridiplantae > Streptophyta > Magnoliopsida > Asparagales > Iridaceae > Iris > Iris macrosiphon. Next base: position 50,210,363 of record JAYESA010000011.1, on the reverse strand, counting down.
GGCTTTATGACCTAGAATTGAACTAGTTTAACTTATTTTTATTCCAAAATCTTCTCTTGATGCAATATACCATATATAGGTCTGTGTGACATCAGCTTGGGCATTGAGAGACACACTTTGCTCAGGACCTCAGGCGAGTACATTTCTCTGCTAGTTTTTATTTTATAATAGTTTATATATCTCATGTTCTAGAACTATATACTTGATTCCAACACAGTGGTTTCACGGACTGGTACTAAATGGATCATGTCAGGAGATGTTATTCCTTATCGTGTTCAGCAGGTACTCATTCACATGTATTTCATCATGTGAATTGGGTATTGATTTAGTGTACTTTGTGTTCACACACTGCTCGTGTTCAGTGTGCTTATATTCATGTACACATACTACTCGTGTTCAGTGTGCCCATATTCGTGTCTGTAACGTGTCGTGATTGGATCCATTGGTATTAGTTGGGGATGAGGGAATATGAGTTGATTATATGATCAAGCCCAGTGTATTCGTATACATGTCGATTATATACCACATATGTAATCGAGTTACTATATTGTATTCATATTCAACCTAAACCGATCACATAATAAACTTGTATTCCATGCCACATTAGTTAGATTTCAGTTATTTTTATTATATTGTAGATATTCTATTGCATGTTCTTCATTCCAGTATATTACCTGTTAACTCTAGTTCATTTCATTATGTTGTTTAGTTATCTTGTATTCTTTTCTATTATCTGTTATATATGCTCGATTATGTATTTGAAACTGCTTTCAGAGGTATGAACTTTGCTCCAATCCTGACTGGATATATTTTTCAGATGATTGGCTCGTAGACCAGTGTCCCACATACTATAAACTGCAGGACGATGTTCCATTAGAGGATACTCATTTAGAACATGAGGACTTAGTACCAGAACCTGAGGAGGTTTAGGTTATTGTTAGATTTGTATTAGTCTTTTATTGAGGTTATTGGCATATATATATATTATTTCAGTCTTGTGGATGAAATGTGACTCTTTATTTCGTTATTCCATCTCATGTTTTATCTTTCCTAGTTTGCATTATGATTGAGTATAGTTTACATTTATCAGATACCATATTGTTCCTCCGTTTGGAGTTGAGAGGATTGACAAGTACCATATATATATTGTTTGGGATGTTTAGATAATAGAGTTGACTCAGACAGCGTTCTACTGTCGATGCTGCGGCGTAGGCTGGACGTACCCACGTACTCGTGCCTGAATATACGGGTGCGTGTCATGACATTACATGATGCACATTTTCTCTCTGAATAAGAAAAATGTGTGTATGATGCACATTTTCTCCCTAAATGAGGAAAATATGCGCATGATGGATATTTTCTCTTTGAACTAAAAAAATATGTGTGTGTAAACGTATTTATGTGTCTCCTTCCTCCCACTTCCCTTCCTTCTTATTTTTCTTTTCTTTATCAAGATTTACAGTGCATACAGTACGTAAAAGAGAAAAGAAAAAAATATAAAAACAACAATGGAGGATTATATAACAGGGGAGGACACTCTCTCGTACCCCTCACAGTGGGGTAAGCCTTCTCGTGAGGCATGATCTTCGCTCGAGGCATGTTCAGACGTTCCCTAGTGGGTTAAACTACTACACGCTTCCAGTGGGTCGATCCGATGCAACACTAGAAGGTTGGGCTAGTCCCATTGCTTTCTTCTTCTTCGTGGACGCTTGAGGAGCTTTGGGAGTCATGGCCGAGAGCTTGAGGTTGAAGATGAAGGGTTAGGGTTTTTGAGAACACGAAGGGTTTTCAAGAGTTCATAAAGAGCTTTCTGTTTTCCAAACCCACCTATTTATAGGCACGAATAAACTCTTCAGCTGCCAAAGTAACCCATCGAGATCTGTGCAAAAAATTATTCCAAGTTCACAGCCTAAAAATCGTAACCATTGACGACCCAAAAGATACGCGTCCACATCAGAAAGTTGTTGAGATTTTTCGAACAAATTCATGACTGCTTTCTATGCTTCTAAGTTCAAATTATTTTGAATTTATGTACAAATTCGATAACTTTGAAGGGGATCTTGTAGAAGCATAAAAATACGCATATAAAATTTATGCAAATGATCCAAAGGAAGGAAGCACACTTTCCTTAATGTTGGAGTAGAGCCGCATTTTTCTACAAATAGGAGTGCGTACATTTTCACCAAATGGAAAGATGAAATGCGTAATTTTTCATTAAATAGGAGTGCGTACATTTTCATCCAAAGCACTTGTTATTAATGAGTCAAACTGACAGTTGACATGCCCAAAACAGTGTACGAGGAACGACTATTGAGGCAATCTAATATTCTGACAACAGAGTAATAATTACTCCTACATGGCAATATGGCAAAAGTACGGGAATGCTTCTTTTCTACAAAAGTACGTAGCTTGCTTCTTTTCCACAAAAGTATGCAGCCTATTTCTTTTCCACAAAATTATGCAGAAGTGTCCTTTATTTTATTGGAGAATGTGCCCGGTGGGTGATGAATCTTGTGAGAATCGAGGAAATTACACTTATTTAATGCCAGGATCTCCACACTCAGATCGAGAAGATGCCACGTGGCGCGTACATTTATCATAGTATTCAAAAGAGAAAAAAGTACGCAGCCTGCTCCCTTTCAACAAAAGTATGCAGCCTGCTCCCCATCAACAAAAGTACACAGTCAGCATAAAAAGTGCGCACATCTCTACATTTCTCTCTATTGAAGGAGAAATGTATGCGTACTTATTAATTTCTAACTGATAGTGTGCGGTTATGAATTCAAAGAGATTACATGTAATTAATGTTATGATTCTCGAAATATGTGCAAGCAATTAGCACCACGACCAAAATCTTCCTCGTACAGGTTGCCATGTGTCAAGCTAACCTCAGTTTGTGTACGCATGAAGTAGAACATGGGTGGCAGTTATTCATATGTGCGCGCACAAAATAACAAACACAGTATAAATTGCTCATTTTATGTGCGCGTACTTTAATGACAATTTCAAGTGCTGAATGATTATAAATAATTGGGATCAGTGCTATTCTAAAGACAAAAGTCTTGTGTGCTAGTTATTAGAGCCTTCTTGTTGTCAAGTTCTCCAGTTTTTAAGACTTAGCATTTCTTCTTCGTGTGTTTGGTAGTCCAATGAGTAAAGTGATCAACTGCAGATCAGATCTCCATTGCTACTATTTCTCCAGAATTTTGTACTTTGATTCTTGTATATGATTTTTGTACTTTTTCAAGTTTGTAATACAAAGTTTTTCTACAACTTTTGTTTATGGCAAACCGTTAGTTTTCGAAGAAATTTTACCTATCGCAGCGAAAAAAAATTGTCGTTTGAAGTATGTGTCAGATTTGTTGATATGCAAAACGTAGTAGAGTATCCTACTGATAACGTGTTGTAGTCTAAAAGACTAAGGGTCTGTTTGGATATGCTTTCTGAAATTTTGTTCCGAAAATAGTTTTATGAAAGTAAATTATAAAGTTGTTTTCAGAGTATAAAAATTTTGACTTTGCGTTTGGTAACTTTCATCTGGAAAGTAATTTTAATAAACAAAAATTAAAAAATTTGTTTGGTAAAATATTTTTAGAAAGTGATATTTTAATAAAATTTTAGAAAATAATTATGAATGTCCTGTGTCTATAATTTTGTGTCCAGTCGTGTCCGGTCTGAACCACTCTATCCAACTATGTCATGTCTCTATGACCGTGTCTGGAGATCGGCGGCTCGGCTCGCTCGTGAAGCTGACGATTCTCGACATCGACAACTGCACCAGAGCCACCCCCTCCCTAACCCTAGAACACAACTAGACACGCCAAAGCCGAAGCCGAAGCCGTCATCGCAACCGACCGACGTCCAGATACCTCTCCACCCCGCTGTCCGAGTTGGTGACCTACGACTTCTCCAAAATGACTCGCTGCCTTAGTATAAAGAAAATTGAAAAGAAGTCGTCGATCTCTCCGAAGCTTCCACCGCTGCAAGGAAACCCTATAGTGGTGGTGGGGCTGCAGTAGGGGCTGCAATCGTCTCCTTCGACGTGTTCGAACTCGGCGATCACGGTTGAGGAAGGCGGCGGTCGCGGTCGAGGTTGTCATGGTCGAGCTCGAGACTGTGTCCAGCTGACTGGAAGAGGAAGAGGAAGAGAAGAGAGAGAGGAAGAGGAAAAAATGAGGGAGGAGAGAGAATGTTGAGAGGGGGTGGTGGTGAGGAGGTGGCCCCACCAAACAGTGTCTACACTCATAAAGCCACACTCAGAAAACAGGTTTCACCTACTCTCTAAAACCTACCTTTAAACTTCATAGTTTTGAAAACAAAAATTGGATCTTCAACTTAGGACTTTACTTGTCCAAACAGCCTTTTGCTCATTTTATGAGCTAAAACTAAGAAAAATGCTTTATAATGACTAACCAAACAGGTCTTAAGAAGTTATTCAGGAATTATGTTGAAGAACATAATGAAAAGAAAGATAAAAATTCTGTTTGTATTCAATAAAGATTTACCATGAATAATAATGTGATCTTCTCTCTAAAGAATTAAAAATATCACTATTTAATACTCACCATCATATTTAATTAATTATCTTAATTATAACTAGCTACAACCAAATCATACATTATATTTCTAAAGAGAAACTTACCCTAGAGCATCTCCAATGCTATTGTCATGTTTTGATATTGGTGCCTATGTGGCAACAGCCACAAGACAATGTCTTGTTGAGGTGGCAAGACTACATTCTTATAAGACATTCTTATAAGACAATGAGAAAAAAAATCTTTGTCCAATGCAAAATATTGATATGCTTTCTTTGCTGGGACGGGAAGTTAAAAAATTGTTAAAAGAAGTGGCGGAAAAAGGGCCCGCTAAAAATGAAAACCTTATCAAAAATAAAAGATATGGAAAAAATTGAAACGGTAGCTTTGACAGGAAGATATATATATATATATATATATATGGAAACAGGAGATTGAAGAAGTATAGAACTTACGTTTGGAATATCTCAGACCTTCCAGCTTCAATTGGCTTTCGATCTCCTCTATTCTCTATTCTCTGATTCCATCATCTATTCTTTGTTTCTATGCCCAAAACATGTTGTCAAGTACTGAGAAAAAATTATTCCCATAAATACCCAAAATTGTATTCCTAGATTGATTTTTTATTATAAAATATTAAATTCTTGCATGTTGAAAAGCTGATCATATATCACCTAGGTTGATGAATTTCTCTCATATTATAAAAGTTTATTAAGAGGTTCTTGCAAACATTCACACCTATCCAAACCAAGACTTCTTAATAAAGAATTCATCTGAGAAGTGGGCAGTTTATATATATATGAAATCCATTCTTAAATTTTATTTTTGTAACTCAAAATTCTAGATTGATTTTGAGAAGTTCAATTTTGGTGATGACCACTACTAGAATATGCTCTTGAGATGAACGTTATTTGACTTAATTCCATATACTTTGGTTCCGGTCATCCTCATGTTAGAAATCTAGACATGTTACTGGAAAGGTATTAGACTCTTAGGAAAGGACACGGATGTCCCATACTAAACCAAACATTCTAATCTGCGTTGGTTAAAATTTAAGCAAATATATACATGATCAGAACATTCATTTTTTGGGTTTCCTTCTCTTTTCTAAGAAATAATTAGTTTACCTTCATCTAGGGATGTATATATTAGCAAGCTGATAATGGACCAGTCATCTTAGCTTTATATAGCTCACCAAGCAAGTTCAATTAGAAAATGAAGCATGATCAAAGAAAATTAAGCTTGGCAAAACACTTCTTCTTGTAGTTAACATGTGGTATCCCGACTTTTTAGCATGTCCCATTATCAACTACATATGTGATTACTCGGAACATAAATTGAATTTAGATTTTCTTCCTTTTCTTTAAAACAAAGGACAAGTAAAACTTACTTCCATTCTTTATTTTACTGTTAATGGCTAATTTGCATAAAACATCACATGTTTATAGTACACACATTCAGCTCATGTTTGAGTCTCTTAGTTTATTATATAATTTTTTTACTTAAGCTAAACAACTTGTTTTCTTTCTATCATTATTCTCATGTCTGTTTGATTCCACATTTTGGGTTGTTCAATTTAGTGTTGTTCGTTTGTTGTATCATTTTTTTGGAGGTATATTTCATGTAATATTTCAATGGATTTGCAAGAGGATCGCATCTTGGACTCTCAACAATGTAACAGTGAGAATGTACATAATATTTTTTAGGTCACCATGTACAAGCCCAGTTTCTTAATCCTGAACAGTTTCTATGTTCAAACCAATTCAACCCATCACAATTTATACATCACCCCAATTATGGCTTAAATCGAGTGACTGCCCCATATCCTCCTACTGCTCATCAGCTATATGGATCTGGATTACCTTTCCAAGGTATTCTTAATGCTCCAATTCCTTATGTTGATACTCAAGCTTCCAATATTTCAAAGAGATCCAAAAAGAAGGAAAATGTATCAAACAATTCAAAAAAATCGCAGTCCAACCTGGTAATAGCTATGGGCATTAGACAATTGAAGAAGACGTAGCACTAACGAAATCCTATCTTTATATTATCATTGATTCAATTGTGGGAAAGGACCAAAGCTGCCCAAAATTATGGGATCATGTTTTAAAGGTTTGGAGGGAACACATGGGGACATACGATGAGAAACAGGGACGAATTAGCTTAACCTGTCGTTGGAACACTATACAACTGGCGGTTGGCAAGTTCCACTCGTTATAAGAGTCACTAGAGAGAGCTCCAAAAAGTGGAACCACAAATGCAGATATGGTAAGAATTGTTAAGTTTGCTATACACACCACACACACATTTACTAATTTTCTTATTTCGATATCTTATTATTGTTCAGTTTTTCGTATTTGCAGAAAAAAAAAAAAGCACTAAATATGTACAAGGAATTGGGAGATGGAACACCATTCAAATTTGAACATTGTTGGGAGATTATGAAAAATAATCCAAAATGGTGTTCATCACAGCTCACCAAGACTAGCTCTTCTAAAAAAAGTCAAGACTGTTAATGATAACATGCTTGACAATCCACCTCCAGCAACACCAACAGCACCAACTGATCATATCGATGTGGATAATCCTTCAAATGAAAAAAACCATTGATGGTGATGATGGCCTTGTTCGACCATTGGGAAGAAAGGGTAGTAAAGATAAGAGGAAGAAGATGAATTAACAAAAGGCTATTATAGATGTGTTAAACAGTTTTCAATGCACTTTAGAAAAATAATACACATTTAATCAACAAAAGGAATTAACAAAAGGCTATTATAGATGTGTTAAACAGTTTTTAATGCACTTGCTTATGATAAAATGCAAATTCAAATAATGAAGGAGTGGGAAGAGGAAGGCCTTTTTGGGCATGTTTCCAGAAATTTAAATGATGATGTGGAAATATAATTTTTGAACTATCTTGAGATATTTTATAGCTTATGTGTTGGAGATGAAATGTGTTTTATAGCTCCTATATATCTGAGACAATACACTGGTGTGGTTTTGAATGGTATCATGTTTATTGTGGCTTTTGTAATGCTATGGTCAATTAGCACTTGTATGTTGCGTCTATGGAATTTTTTTAGCTTCTCATTATATTTGTTTCCAATGCACTCTATTGAATGGTATCATGTTTTATACCTGGTGACATCTAATATAAAATTGGTAAAAAGACAGGTTGAGGCTCAGTTGCTGACCAAGTATCCATAGCTAAATATGATACTTAATTACTAACATAAGGAGACCAACATGGCCCATCCTGCAAACTTTGATACTTTTTCCAGGTTCTGCACTCATTTGCAAACTTTGATACTTTTCTAGGTTCTGCAGTCATAACTCTTTATATACTCCTGAACATGCTTCCAAGTAATACCACACTCATTTACAAGAAATTTTCAGGTTCTGTTTTTTCCAAACTAAGACCAACTCTTTGTGTTATTAGTTTACCATTTCGATTAGTCATTTACAAGAAATTAATCATGACCAGTTCTTCATAAGGAAGATATTCCAAGTCTTAAAAACATCCGTCACAATTTTTCACCATGCTATATATATATATCAGGCAAATTAAGATATCAATATCAGCAACTTGGAAAATAGTAAATTTGGAGAAAAGACATCTTAGACCCTGTGTAAATTCTAGTGCTAATGTTGGTAGCTTGACGCAATTTTTTTCTCTTTATAGCAGGATTCTCAACTTAAGAGATAGAAAGCTCCATTTAATTCCCATGCAAAATCAACAGAACAAAGAAACATTCATATATATATACAGAGATAGATAACATAAGTGTTCATTATGGTCTCATAAAAAAAAATACAGAACAAAGAAACCAACTTCCATATACAATGTCCTAAAACTGGGTTTCTTCATCTCCATAGATATCCTACAAGTGATTCATGAGATCGGTCTTTAATTGGTTGTGTATCTCATGTTCTCGAATTTTTATCAATTGACTAATCATCTTCGAAACAAGAAATGCATAATCATGCTCCAAATTAACATGTTCAATGGTTTCATTTATAGGAGGCTCTCAATATTCTGGATTGAATCATTTATGCTGCTCACTCTTGATGATCATATTGTGCAAGATGATGCAAGTCTTCATAGTCTTCCCAAGCTCCTTTGCCTTCCACATACGAGACGGGCCTTTGACGATATGCCACCTACTTTGCAACACTCCAAACGCTCGTTCTACATCTTTTCTCACAGCTTCTTGTCGTTTAGCAAAAGTCTCTCTTTAAAATTAGATGGCTGGGAGATAGTTTGGATTAGAGTGGCATACTTAGGGTAGATTCCATCAGAGAAATAATACCCCTTGTTGTATTGATGGCCTTGGACTACAAAGTTGCATGGTGGAGCAATTTCATTAACAAGATCATCAAATAATGGAGATCTATCGAGAACATTAATGTCGTTGTTTGTACCTGCCATGCCAAAGAATGCATGCCAGATCCATAAGTTTTGTGATACTGCGACCTCTAAAATGAGTGTAGGAACCTTTTTGAAACCATTAGTGTGTGTACCATGCCATGGCGCAGGGCAGTTCTTCCAGTGCCAATGCATACAATCAAGACTACCGAGCATGCCCGGAAAACCTCGATTCTCTCCCTCTTTAAGCAACCTTGTGCTATCAACTTCGTTTGGTTTCCTCAAATACCGTTCTTCGAAAACCCCGATTACAGCTTCATAAAAATGTTTGAGGCTTTCAACCGCAGTGCTTTCACCTATTTGAAGATATTCATCAAGAAGATCAGCTGCACAACCATATGCAAGCATCCGAATTGCAGCTATCATTTTTTGTAATGGACTCAATCCATAATTTCCAACTGCATCAATCTTCTGTGTAAAATTGTTGAAATTAGTTGATGATTTTATTGATTGTCTCATTGGCATTATATAGCCTTACAGTCATTAATACAATGATTTCAATCATTATGACAATAATTTCATAATGGAATATCCTGTGACATATTCTGGCATCCCAAATATGTCCTCAGGATATTCCCATGTGCTTATACTATACTTAAATATGACACCCAACATACCATATCAACACTCCCCCTCAAGATGGGTGAAAGATATTCACTAAGCCCATCTTGTCACATCCTCTAATCATGCTCACTGAGGCGAGTCCCTTGGTTAGTCCATCTGCTACTTGATCCCTGGTTGGAACATGGCCAAGCTCCAGTAATCCTCTATCCAACTTCTCTTTGATGAAGAATCTATCAATCTCAATGTGTTTGGTCCTGTCATGCTGTACTGGATTGTTGGCGATACTAATAGCTGATTGATTGTTACACCACAGCTTCATCTTGGCTCCTTGATCCAGCTTCAGCTCCACCAGCATATTCTTCAACCATAGCAGCTCTGCAACTCCCAAGGCCATAGCTCTGTACTCTGCTTCAGCTGTCGATCTGGCCACCACAGACTGCTTCTTACTCCTCCAGGAGACCAAGTTACCTCCTACAAATATGCAATATCCCGAGGTAGACCTCCTGTCATCAGCACAACTAGCCCAGTCAGAATCACAGTAGCCCTCGATGCTCACGTGATTGTTCTTCCTGAATATTAGTCCCTTCCCGGGAGCACCTTTCAAGTACCTCAGAATCTGGTACACTGCATCCATATGACCCTTCCGTGGGTCATGCATGTAGTGGCTCACCACACTTACTGCAAAGCAGATATCAGGATGTGTGTGGCTCAAATAGATCAACTTGCCAACCAGTCTCTGGTATCTGTCCCGATCAACTGGTTCTCCAGCCTCAGCATCAATCTTGAACCTCTGATCTATTGGTGTCGCTGCAAGTTTGCACCCCAACATTCCAGTTTCTGTGAGAAGGTCCAGTGCATACTTCCTTTGAGAGAGAACAATCCCCTCTGCTTCTCGAGCAATCTCAATCCCAAGGAAGTACCGAAGAAGGCCGAGATCCTTCACCTCGAATTCCTTGCCAAGCTTTCCTTTGAGTTGGGCGATCTCCTGCTCATCATCTCCTGTGATAATCATATCGTCCACATACACCGCAAGCATGGTGATGTGGCCTCCACTCCGACGGAAGAACACAGTATGATCAGCATTGATCTGCTGATATCCCATCCCTATCATCGCCCTTCTGAATCTGTCAAACCACGCTCGAGGAGACTGCTTCAGTCCATAGAGGGACTTCTTCAACCTGCAGACCTTGCCTACTGTCTGATTGGTGCCAAATCCTGGTGGTATCTCCATGTACACCTCCTCCACTAAATCTCTGTAAAGAAACGCATTCTTCACATCCAGTTGGTGTAGCTTCCATCCACCATTCGCTGCCAGAGAAATCAGAGTCCTGACAGTGCTCATCTTTGCAACTGGTGCAAAGGTCTCGTCATAGTCGATGCCGTACGTCTGACTGTATCCTTTGGCTACTAGTCGAGCTTTGTAGCGATCAACCTGTCCATCTGGGTTCTGCTTCACGGTAAAGACCCACTTGCATCCAACTGCTCTCTTCCCCTCTGGCAGTCTCACAAGCTCCCAAGTGTGGTTCTTCTCCAGAGCTCCCAACTCCTCGTGCATTGCCGCTTTCCACTTTGGATCGTTCTTGGCAACCTGCCAATTGTTAGGTACAGTAATACTATCCAAAGATGCTATAAATGCTCCATGAGAAGAAGGGATATGGTCATAAGAAACAAACTGAGCAATATCCCAACCATATCTATTTGAAGGATTTCCTGCATTGCTGCGAGTGGTCCTCCGTACAGATAGTGGTGTGGGAGTAGTAGTAGGAGGAGGAATGATATTTTGTGAAGGAGGGGGTATCACCTGAAGGGGGGTTGGTGTCGGTGCCTCAGGAGTTGGGACGAACGCAGGCAAGGGACTTGGCACTGGCACTGTCGGTACTGGTCCTGCAGTTTGCTTCTCTCTCCTGCTGTAGGTAAGTAACTCTCCTTGAGCCGTAGGCCTAACACCTTCACCTTCTTGTCCCTTCTCCGTGCCTCTATGCCAAACTTCTAAATCGGTTACCACCAAGTTCTCCATCTCCCCCTCTCGCCTAATACTGGCAGTATTAGGCGTGTTGTGTGAAGTTCCGTCCTGGCGGTAGTATGGCTCATGCTCCCGAAAGTGGACATCCATACTGACAAACTTCTTCTTCTCTACTGGACTCCAGCACACATACCCCTTTTGGGTCGCCGAGTAGCCTACGAAGATGCATTTGACCGCTCTAGGGTCAAGTTTCCCAACTGATGGCCTGTTGTCCTTCACAAAACACACACACCCAAACACCTTCAGTGGGAGTATCCCACCATTATTGCCTTGCAATACCTCACATGGGGACTTCCATCCGAGGACCTTCGAGGGCATCCTGTTGATGAGTTGAGCTGCTGTCAACACTGCATGCCCCCACAGACTCTGTGGGACATTCATGTCGATCATCATACTTCTTGCGACCTCCAGAAGGTGTCTGTTTTTTCTTTCTGCAACTCCATTTTGTGCTGGTGTGTATGCACAGGTGGTCTGATGCTATATTCCGTGTGCTGACAAGTATTCTGCAAGCGTCCTGTTGGTATACTCTGTTCCATTGTCAGACCTTAGTACCTTCACAACTGCTTTGTACTGAGTCTGGACATGCTTATGGAAATCCCGAAAACAAGCAGGTACATCACTCTTATTTTTCATCAAATATAACCAGGTAACACGAGAGGCACACTCAATGAAAGAAACAAAGTACTTATAACCATTCATAGTGTTAGTAGCACATGGACCCCAGACATCAGAATGTACTACCTCAAAAGCAAAAGTGCTCCTATGACCCGTGCTAACATATGAGCTCCTAGTAAGTTTTTCTAACTCGCACGCATCACATACTAATTTCTCTTTATTTGTTTTTGCATAAATCTCTGGATACAACTTACTTAGAGTATCAAAGGAAGAATGTCCCATCCTCCGATGATGGAGTATCAAGGTATCCTCAGTCCTCTGCTGCAGTCCTTCCATGCCAGCCTTCTTTGCCATAGATACCAATGCTGAGTCCAGTCCTTCTCGATCTAGGTACCACAGTCCCTCATGCCAAGTGCCAGTCCCAAGTCTTCGTCCTGTCCCTTTCTCCTGGAAGGTCACCTTAGGAATATCAAAAGAAACAATGCATTTAAGTTGGAGGATTATAGAACTAATGGACAAGAGACTGACTGGAAAGGATAGAGCATGTAAAACATTGGATAATCTTACTGAACCTGTACAATTAACAGTACCCTTACCGACCACTGGCTGGAAAGTGCCATCAGCTGTCTGAATGCTGTCTGCTGATGCTAGGTCAGTGTAGGAAGAAAACTCACTAGCATTCCCCGTCACATGCCGAGATGCTCCCGAGTCGATAATCCAGTCTGATGATTTAAGGGAAGAGATAGACGCAAGGGCAAGTGATTCGTCAGTACCTTCTGATGGATGGGCATACATGGCAGCGTTGCCCCTAACAAAGAATGAGGTGGACGCCTCCTCTGTTCTACTCCTCATGTCTCCCAGTGCCTGGTCCTCCACAGTAAAGGTGCCATCAGCTTCTCTGTTCCCTTCTGATATCAGGAGGTTTGCCCGATAACCTCCTCGGCCGCCTCGTCTATCCCCTCGACCACGACCACGTCCTCTATTATATCCTCGTCCGCCGAACGGTCCTCGTCCACCACCTGAATCTCCCTCCCTAGGTGGTTTGGTACAGGCATACCGATGATGACCCATATTCCCACAGTTGTAGCACTGCCGGTTATGCTGCCAGGGCTCTCCCTTAGATCATGTGTTACCTGAGCTGGTGATCGCTAGTGCTGACTTTGCTTCGGGGGGACCACCTGTCCCGGCTTGCAGCCTGATGCGTGTCTCCTCCTGGATCATGGCTGAGATAGCCTCCTCAAGGCTAGGGATCTTTGGTTGGGCTAGAAGTAGGGCCGTCCTCTGTGCGAAAGCTGCAGTAAGCCCTTTGAGGAACTTCATCGTCCTCTCCCGCAGACACACCTGTCTCTCCTTACACTTAGGGTCCCCGCAACTCGTCCGATCTGAGGAGTGATCATAATCCAACCACAGACGCTCCAACTCCGTGGCATACTCCTGCACCGTCTTCTCTCCCTGTAAGGTGTCATCAATCTCCCCCTTTATCTGGAAGACCCGTAAGTTGTTCCCCACACCATCATAGGTCCTTCTCAACTTTTTCCACACATCTTTCACCATCTCAATACCGTCTACTGTGGCGGCAATAGACTGGACTAAGGAGTTGAGAAGCCAGATGTAGATCAACATATGAGTGGACTTCCACTCATCGCGTCCTGTCGAGCCCTCGTCCGGCTCTGTCGTCTCGCCCGTCAGGAACACCTCCATGTTTTTTCCTGCGAGGGTTCTTCTCACCCGTCGTGACTGTAGTGCCCCGCTCCGCGTAGGCACTATGTACAAGTGAGATCGCCTTGCTTGCTCGAACGGAAGTCTTCTCGGATAGTTCCCGACCGATTAATCAAAGTGAGTGGGCAGAACTGCATTCTCTGATTCTCGCATGCCTTAATAATGAATCTGAGTTTTGAATATTTGTTGCTTAATAAGATTATTTCATAAAGAGAATGCTAGAACCGACTCAGTATGCTAATAAGAGAACTCACATAGCTTGTCATTGAACGAATCCGCTGCCTATCTAGAGATTATGAATGCTTGTCTGAAATGAGATAGAACCTTGCCATGCTAATAACAAGAGTAAAAAGGATTGCTTGCACTTATTTCTTAATATCGTATGCTAAGACTGGATTACTCAAATGCTTGTCCACGTAGAGATAGAAATTGCATGCTAGATTTATAGTACTGTTCTTGCTTGTTACTTATTTAATGAGTTAGCTTTGCTTGAACATGTTTCATTGATTGCTTGTCATGAGATAGAACTTGGTGAATGGCGTGAGCTTGTGATCTTGACTAATAGTCCACCCTGAGGCTTAACACACCTTACTTACGGGAGGGTGTGACTATTAGGCAAGGTGTATTGAGAGTGTGTGTGCTTTGGCTATCTGGACTCGATCGAGATATGAGAAAAGAGATAGACTTGCTTGTTCATTGTTCATCAGTTGCATGATAGCATATTTTTGATAGGAGCTTGCATTCATGCATTTGGTCAGGACAACTTGTGCACAAGGATTATCTCTCGGGCGGTTCCTGGGGCACTGGGGATCGTTCGGCCCGGAAAGAGATCTAGATACCCTGAGGCTTAACACACCTTACGTACGGGAGGGTAGACCTGTCTATTAGTGAGATGGGCTTGTACGTCCCAACTGCTAATCCCGTGGAGGGGACCATCATGTAGTTAGGGCGCATGCTAGGCTAGCCTTCTTGCATACCTAACTGTTTGATGCAGGGACGAACAGGAAACTAGAGAATTGTATACTTTATGTTATGCAAATTGTTGCTAACTTGTGTGTCTGCTGCAGGGATAACCGCTCGACCGTGGGTAAGAAATATGAGTTTATACATAAGCCTGCTTATTCATTTAGTCTGCACCATTGAGTTTCTATTAGTACTTCATGTATATAGATATGTTGCCTTAAATGCTTGAAATATGACAGTCCACTTGATATGTCTGCCTCAATTCGATATGCTCAGTCTGCTAAATAAGCTTTGCCCCAAAAGAGTTAGATTATGATACACAATGCATGTTGCGCACGTCCCGATGAGAACGATTGTCCTGCGGGAGAGCTGCAACGTGGTGATTCACGTTCAGCGAGAACAATTGAGCTTGCGGGAGATTGGGGCGTTGCTTGGATGCTTGAGTATCGAGTATGCAAAACTGGTTTCTAACATGTGTTTCAAAAAGATGTAATATGACTCTGCTAGAACTGCATGAAACGAACTTAGGTAAAACTAGCAAGACCACTACTAATGCAATGTTTTGCCACAAGTCTACTTAGTGTGGGTCTCAGGGGGTGTAGCTTCTGTTCAGTTGTTTTATCTCACCAGTACTTGCATAAAGTGCTGACCCACCAACAGTTTGCTTGTTCTCAGGTGCCGTTCGTGCGAGGAAGCGATAGCCGTGCCTCATCCCAAGGAGCCGAAAATCTGGAGTCGATGCCTTTAGCCGCATCGAGTTGTGCCTGCTTTGAGCTGCTTTTGTATAGAGGGACATAATGTATGGAACGGTATCATTGTAATCGAGAGAAGAGTGCTTGAGCGATCTGTAACCTCGGCCATGCGCCGCTTGTAACAATTTCGATATCAATAAAAGAGCTTATTTTCATATGCCATTGTGATCTTCACTTTTCTGCAATATGTGTGCCACTGCTTCAGTATTGAATAGCTTACTTGCCCTTGTATCAAAGCTTTGGCCTTGTGCAAGCGCACTTTAGGCTTGTACGGCATCACGTCCGAGCGAGGACGGTCGGTTCCGTAGGGACCAAAGCGAGGACGAACGGCCCTGCGGGCCCGGGGCGTGACAGTGACCAACTCAGATAGGTGGCTGGTCCATCTAATTTCATATCGATGGAGGGAAGCTTCAACTCCGGTGACGTTCGTGTCGTGTTCTCACCAGCCGACATCGTCAACAACTTCATCAACATCGCCACCTCTGCAGAATCTAGCTTCTTGATGATCTCCTCCATCGATGCGTCGTCTATCCAATCACGTCACGTCCGCTCCACGACTCACGCTTGTCCTCGTTGTCCTCTCCTAGATCCGAACATGTCCCCCCTTTTTTCAGATCTAGGCATCCCTATTAGGCGTTGCCTCGTGCTGGTGCGGAGGAGGCGGCAGCACGCATGTCACAACCGTCGTCGCCGCAGGAGCAGTCGCAGCAGCCGCAGCAGCAGTCGCAGCAGCCGCAGCAGCAGTAGTAGCCGCAGCAGTAGCGGGACGGGACAGCAACAGCGAAGGGCGGCCTGCGAAGGGCGGAGAAGAGGAGAGGAGGAAAAAAAAGGGGGGGGGGGGGGCGTGGAAGAGTTCGGTGGAGGAGATCTAGGAAATCCTCCTGTGGGTTTGTGGAAGCTTGGTGACGGCTAGGGTTTGTGAAAACTTGGCTCTGATACCATGTTAAAATTAGTTGATGATTTTATGGATTGTCTCATTGGCATTATATAGCCTTACAGTCATTAATACAATGATTTCAATCATTATGACAATAATCTCATAATGGAATATCCTGTGAAATATTCTGGCATCCCAAATATGTCCTCAGGATATTCCCATGTGCTTATACTATATTTAAATATGACACCCAACATACCATATCAACAAAAATAATTATCAAAAATTTTAATTTCACGTAAGATGCGATTGAAGAGATTAACATCCATTCGAAATCGACGACGGAACTGCTCCGGTGTGTACTTCGAATATTTTCCCTTGAAGTAGTCATTAATATTTAGATCACGGCGAGACTTCCTATCACGTGGAATGTAGCGCCTACCAGGAGTAGATCCACCATGAGGTCATTTTTTGCGCATCATTGTCGCAGCAACTATGATTGGAACATGAAGTGTAATTGTTTGAACCATGCTCTGAGTCATTTCTATCGAGTTTAAGCTATCAACTCCCTCTATCTCATCCAAATCTAATATGTTTTGGGTAAGAGAAGACGAATCATCACTTATATAAAGATGAACTATCATAGTCATATTTTTAACTTGGTCAAGACATTGGTAGCGGCACACCTGTAAAAAAAAGTAATATCAATATAAAGTCACTACAATATATGAGTAATTGACAATATACACAAACTACTTACAATTTGGAGAGAACTTGAAATTTACACAAATTACATGAAAAAAATATAAGTTATCTGTTTCTAGAATTGTAGACATGCATATAGAGTTGAGAAAATTATTAGTATAATTTAAATGTACTAACAATTAATAACTGGATATTGATGATATGAGATTTTTATACCTATGATACTCTTATTCTATTTGTTTGTTTGCCACTACTAAATCAAAGTTCACTTGTTAAATATAAGATACATAATCAATTTTATTTAATTTCATTACCTAGATCTAACAATCGTTAGAAATTCTAATAGCCTAAAATGAATAGAAAAAGGGAGGCATGAGCTTTCCCACAAGACTCCTTCAATATAAATTCTTTCTTGATTTGGAAAATCTGGAGCTTTTCCACTATCCATTATTCTTTTATTGACTCTTCAATGTGTCCTCTCTCTATCTAAACAAAATGCTAGCTAAGTTTGGATAGTTTTTAAACTCATCATTCATGAACAAAAAATCGGAAAGAAAAATTTCTCTATAGATATGCAGGTTGCCAAAACTACATAAAGATAAAGAAATAAAGCAAAAACTAGGTTACTTTTAGAAAATGAAACCTAAAAACGATTGACGATGAATATAATTTTTTTTTCCCCTAATCTGTTCATGCCTTTTAATTAAGAAAGAAGCAAAAGATTAAGGAGAGTAGTACCTTTCGAAGTTTCAGAGAGAAGAGAAAGGAAGATGAAGGATGAGAGAGGACTTCTTAAAATTTCAGAGCTGGTATGGAAAGAGATGGAGGAAAAGGCTGGAAGAAGATAAACAGTTTCTTCATCTGGACAAAAATTCAAGTGTATTATTTCCTTTTTTTTAAAATGTCTTTTATTATTTATTGATAATATGAAAATAAAGTCAATGACAACCAACTTTATATTCTCCTTTCCAAGTCGAGTTGTCCTATGTGGCAGTTCTTTTTTTTTCAAATTCACAGTACCATTGGTGATGCGCTTAGAACAGAATAAATTATTTTCGAATCTTTTCCATGACATGTGGGCCAGACAAGATGTCATCAGATGTAATTTCCCTTATTTAATAAAGATGGAGGTGCACCGAAATCATGTTTACTATACCTATAAAAACATCATGTCACCGACGTGACCGACCACATCAAAAGAAACGATCCCCTATAACCTCACTCGCCTTTTTCCGAAATCCACTTCGTCCTGCCACCCATAAACGCCCCCACCGCTTGTCACGAAACAAACCCAAGGGCGTGACAGCATCAACCGCCAATAGTAGTCACGAAAAAGGAAGTTTCGTGCTCTTAATTTCCGAGAACATAGTGGTCGCTGTCCTCGCACATACAGTAAATCCAACGCCACCTAAAATCCCAATCGACCAACGTCAAGCAAACGGAACCTTTCGGTACAAACCACTTTCCTCTCTCTTCCTCGCCCCTCTTCTTTTCCATCATGCCGGAAGCAACCCCAAAGGCTCGGCAAGCCCGCCGAAGGACCGGGCTTTCGAAGCTGCCAGCGACGCCGCCGTCATCATCCCGTAGAAGAACGAGAAGGACGAGAATTTCCAGGACGTCAATTGGCGGGAAAAGCCTCCCCCGCTCCGCTTCCGAGCCCATCCTCTTGCTCCTTCCCTGGTCGACGGACGAGGATTCTCACCGGTCCTTCTGTCCCCCCAATCCCCTCTACTTCACGTCGGCCCCGCAGCTTCCCCTCCAGCCTCCTTCCCCTCCATCAAGAACCAATTCCTTCGCGGGGGTGAGAACTATATATACGACACGATATGATACAGACAACATATAAATTCGAGTAATTTTTTTGTTCGTCTACCAAAACTACGATGTATGTTCCCTCTATAATTCCACACAAGTGTTGTCATGTCTCAAAATAGAGGTCAAAATCACTTTGGTTGTTTACAAAATCACTCATTTCAAAGTAATTTTAGGTTGCATAAAAATGACACGTGGCAATATTTGAGCAGAAGGATTAACATACTTCATAATTTTGGTGGATGAACAAAAGTGGACTCTATGAATTCCTTGTTATTGTCCATCGTGGGGTTGGTTTGGCAGGAAGCGAAGGTGGTGGTGAGCGTGACGGTGGAGGGGAGCCCTGGACCGGTGAGGGCCATGGTTAAGCTCGGCGCGACTGTGGAAGAGGCGATCGGAGTCGTGGTTGACCGCTACAGGAGGGAAGGGAGGAGCCCCCATCTGGACCGGGACGGGGAGGGAGCTACTGCTGCGGCCGGATTTTTCCAGCTGCACCATTCCCACTTCAGCTTGCAGAGTGAGTTTTAATTTTGATGTCTCTCTCTTAATTCTGTAATTTAGATGTGATTAGACTGCGAAATTAGTGGGGTTTGAATTTTGGGTTCCTCTGTCCAGCCTATTTTATTCAATGTCGTGATGTTTGGTTTGTTCCCTGAAATTGACTTCCTTAGAAAATGTTAGTTTGTCATCTAAATAATAATATTAATTATATCCATATGAATATATGATATATAGTAGCTTATATTAACTCCCCAAACGAAAGGGATCAAGGCTCTACAAAATGTTTGTTATAGAAGGAATTTAGTGACCATCTCCCTCTTGATTGGACCTTTTCAAGCAATGGATAGTTGCCTAACTTAGGGAACTAGGTTTGTTATAGAAGGAATTTGGTGACCATCTCCCTCTTGATTGGACCTTTTCAAGCAATGGATAGTTGCTTAACCTAGGGAACTAGGTTTGTTATAGAAGGAATTTGGTGATCATCTCCCTCTTGATTGAACCTTTTTAGGCAATGGATAGTTGCCTAACCTAGGGAACTAGTTCAAGATGCAATAGCAAAAATAAAAACTTTATCCCAAAATTTATCAGTTGGGTACCTTTATGATAGTCCATGCTCTCTAGTACCTCTCCTTAAGATAGCCTCTGATGTTGTTTGTTCAACGTCAACAAACTCATATTCTTTAGGAATTGTGTCGTCTGTATACCCATCCTCCTAAAAGTTTCCTATATCATATCCTTGGCAAGTTGACAAGGTCGAAAGCATCTTCATGTACTTTCTCCCTCTGGTTTGGCATATCTACAGTGATACTGAGAACTAGCTCGAACTGAACCAACTTAAACTCGGGCAAATCTTCAGCCTTAGAAAGCATCTTGGATTCTGAATATGCCACTGACTCATCCTCGATGAATGCTACATCTCGGTTTTTGTAGAGCTTATTTCCTACTAGGTCATTAAGCCTGTAGTTAAGTCATCTCGACCACAACCAACAAAGACGCATTGCTTCATTTTTGCATTCAAATTTGAACCTTTCATCATTCGGTATATGCACGAAGGTCCTACATCCAAACACTCACAAGTGACTATATGATGACTCATTGTCGCACCACACTTATTATGTACATCGCCCTACGAAAGAAGCAATACAGACATTAAATAATGTAATATGCAGTATATAATCTCACCCCAATAAATGTCCGGCAACGTTGCTTTTGACAACAAAAACACATTCTCTCTACTATTATCCGATTCATTCGATATACTAGGCCATTGAGTTTAAGGCGTCTTTGGTAGAGTGTTCTAATGTCATATACTTTACTCTCTATAATAAGCATCAAAGGGACGTATGCAATGGCCTTCTTTATCGAAGCAAACATAATTCACATTCTTTTTACTTTTTCATTCAATGGAGGCCTAGAACTCCTTGAAAGTTGAAAGCATATAATCCTTGGTCTTTATTGAAAAGACCCAAACTTTTCTGGATCAATCATCAATAAAAGTTATGAAGTAACAAGCACTACCAATAATTTTTACCTTCAATGGACCAAGTTAAGTTTAGAGATAGAGAGGAGAAGGGGAAGTAAGGGAAGAGAGAATATGAGAAAGGATATTGCAAGGGCCTTAAACCCTAGGTTGCATCTCATGTCTATTTATATTGATATGCAATACACCCACAATTACTATTATACCCTCATATGATAAATAACAAAATAAAATAACTCTAACACCCTCCCTCAAGCAGGAGCATATAGATCAGACATGCCCAGCTTGCTATATAAATCAGAAAATGGACCGCGAGCAAGTGGTTTGGTGAGGATATCACCTAATTGATCCTCTGACCGAACATAAGGAGTGACAATCTGTTTCTTCAGCAACAAATCACGAACAAAATGACAATCCACCTCGATATGCTTCGTGCGCTCATGAAATACCAGATTACTTGCGATAAACATTGCCGACTGATTATCACAATACATCTCCATCGGAATAGGAATCATAATTCCCATTTCATGAAGAAGAGACTGCACCCACATCATCTCAGAAGCTGTATGAGCCATCGCACGGTACTCGACCTCTGCACTAGAACGAGCCACAACATTCTGCTTCTTACTACGCCACGTGACAAGATTGCCACCCACAAACGTACAATAGCCAGAAGTAGACCTCCTATCACTGCGACTGCCTGCCCAATCAGCATCACTGAACCCAGTCACCGTAAGCAACTGGGAAGGTTTGTACAATAAACCCTTTCCAGGTGCACCCTTCAAGTATCGAAGAATGCGAGAGATAGCCTCCCAATGTGGTTGCCGAGGGGCATGCATAAACTGACTAACTACTCCAACTGAATATGTGATGTCTGGTCGAGTAACAGTAAGATATATAAGTTTGCCAACCAAACGTCTATAATATCCAACATCCTCAAATAACTCTCCCCTGTCAGCATCAAGCTTGTCATGATAATCCATAGGAGTCTCAACTGGCCGACACTCCAACATTCCAGTCTCGGAAAGCAAGTCTAGAACATACTTGCGTTGTGACAGGTACACCCCCTTCTTAGATCGAGCAACCTCGATTCCAAGAAAATATCGAAGAAGACCCAAATCCTTAGTATGAAACTGACGACTAAGGTAGGCCTTCAAGTCCGCAATTCCAGCATGATCACTCCCAGATATAATGATATCATCAACATAAACAATCAACACGATAATACCTGCTAAGAAAGAATGGCAAAACACTGAATGATCTGATGTGGTACGCCGAAAGCCATACTGAATGAGAACTGAACTGAACTTGTCAAACCAAGCACGAGGTGACTGTTTCAGTCCATATAATGCTTTCTTCAATCGACATACGAGTCTTTTATTTCCTGCTACAACATATCCCGGTGGTTGATCCATATAAACTTCCTCCTGTAAGTCACCATGCAAGAAAGTATTCTTTATGTCCAGCTGATATATAGGCCATCGGTGATTAACCGCCACAGAAATAAGAATCCGAACTGAATTCAGCCGAGCTCTCCATATAATCCACGCCATATGTCTGAGTATACCCTTTGGCAACCAACCGTGCCTTGAGGCGCTCAACAGAACCATCAGGATGATACTTAACAGTGTACACCCATCTACAACCCACTGTTTGTTTTCCAACAGGAAGTGATGTAAGCTCCCAAGTCCGATTTTGATGTAAAGCATACATCTCCTCATCCATTGCACTTTTTCAACCAGAAGACATAGCCTGCTTGTAAGTTTTGGGAATAAAAGTAGAAGACAATGAAACAGCAAATGCATGAAAAGATGATGAAGCACGGTGTAATGAAACATAGTTAGAAATGGGATGCTTATTCTTTGTAGTACAAAGGCGTTGTCTTTTTCTGAGAGCAATAGGAAGATCATCTGGATCTGTGGTGATGGGAGCAGAAACCTCAGGCACGGAAGATGATTGGTTGAAGGCTGAATTTTGCAGAACCACTGGCCTGTCCTTGGATATCTGATAAACCTGTAAATGGGGAATGGAGACAGAAATTGATTCAGGAATGACCGGAAGTGCTATGGAAGATATCAAATATGTTGTAAAAGGAATACAACGGTCTCCTGGAGGAAAGAAAGGGGTAGACTCAAAGAATGTAACATCCGCACTGACATAATATTTGCGTGACTGTGGACTGTAACAACGATAACCTTTTTGAGTACGGGGATAACCAAGAAAGACACACTTCAGAGATCTAGGAGCCAACTTATCTCGATTAGGTTCCAAGTTATGAATAAAAGCGACACAGCCAAACACTCGAGAAGATAAGGAAAAGGGTGCGACATTTGTATGTAATATAGTAAATGAAACTTTGTTATTTAATACAGATGATGGCATGCAATTAATAAGATAACATGCAGTAAGAACGGCATCTGCCCAATACTGTTTGGGGACATGCATATTGAACATGAGAGTTCGAGCCACATCTAAAATGTGTCGATGTTTGCGTTCGGCTATACCATTTTGTTGAGAGGTGTGGACACAACTGGTTTGATGAATCATACCACGATCAACACAGAAACTGTTCACAGAAGATTGAGTATACTCCAAAGCATTATCAGAACGCAGAATTTTGATACGTTTATTAAACTGAACATAGACTTCATTATAAAAGACAGATAATACATTTGGAAACTCAGATCTTTCTTTCATTAAATAACACCAAGTCATTCTGGAATAATTATTAATAAAAATAACAAAATACTGAAATCCTTTCGGACTTTTGACTCTAGACGGACCCCAAATATCAGTGAACAAGATCAAAAAACTCTAATTGACGACTCTCACTACGACGAGGAAAGGAACTACGGTGATGCTTGCCTAACTGACAAGCCTCACATTCAAGACTAGAAACATGACTCAAACTAGGAACAACTTGACGCAACTTAGCCAAAGACGGATGTCCCAAACGATAATGCCACTGCAACGGAGAAGTAGAAACAGAAGTGAAGGCCTTTCCAGGTAGATCCAAGTAGTACAGTCCATCTTTTTCATGCTCCGAACCAATCGTCTTCTTCGTCCTGAGGTCCTGAAAAATACACGAATTGGGAGAAAATATCACAAAACATTGAAGAGATTTGGTTAACTGTCTCACAGATAACAAATTAAATGAAAAATTAGGTACATATAATGAATCAAATAATGATAGTGATTGAGTAGGGTGAATGACACCTTTCCCAAGCATAGGACGAGTAGACCCATCAGCCAAGATAATATTATGTTTCATGGAACTACGATTATGAAAGATAGATGTTATACCAGACATATGAGAGCTTGCTCCTAAGTCGATGACCCAAGAGGTGGATGGTGACTGGGTTGCCACAAAAGCAGGATTACCTATATGTGCCATGGTTGCAGTAAGTTGGGAGGTGGTACTAGCAAGCGCGTTCAACTTCTGGAGGATCTGTTGAAATGCAGATGAGGTATCGGACGTTGAAGTCTGATTAAAACCCGAAGTATCATCTCTGGGAGCAGAAGTGGTGTCCTGGGACTGCATATTTTCATCATGCACTTGATGTGCATATTCTGGTTTGCCCTATTTGTCCCAACAATAGTCTTCTACATGACCGAGCATTCCACAATAGTTACACTTTCGTGGTTGACCACGGCCACCACCACCACCACCGCGGCCACCACCACCACCGCGGCCACCACCACCACCGCGACCACCACCACGACCATTGTCTCTACCACCACGGCCTCCTCCTCGACCAAAACTACGACCACCATCTCTACCGCCACGTCCAATACCACGTCCACCACCACGACCAACAGCATTAGAAACTAGGGCAGAAGAGTCAGTACTCAGCACCACAGAACTCTGTCCCAGAAAGGAACGATTGAGACGGGAGAAAGTATCTGCCACCGTAGGTAACTGCTCTCCAGCAAGGATTTGAGCTTTATAAGGTTCGAGCGCAGGATCCAAGCCGGCTAGGATGAGTGAAACCTGAAACTCTTCCTTCTGTCTCCGAGCTTCCTTCAAATCAGTAGTAACAGGATGATATTGAAGCAGTTCCTCCCACAAAGCCTTCTTTGAAGTCATATATTCATTCACAGGCTTCCTATTTTGCTTTGTATTGAACAATAACTCGTCACTCATAGATACGGGCAACGTTTCGCTTCTGCGAATAAGATTCTTCCAGAGATGCCCAAATCTGTTTGCTTGATTCACACCACTGAACATTAGCAGCGATATGTGGTTCCATACTATGCCACAACCACGACATAACGTATGCATCTGCACTCATCCAATCTTCATACTCAGCGGACGTTTCAGGCAAGGGTTCTTCGGTCAAAAACTTCAACTTCTTCTTCGCCCTTAACACCACTTTGATAGACTTGGACCAGGCAAGATAGTTCGCACCATTGAGTTTCACCGCTGTAATCGACTTTCCCAATTCATCATTATGAATAACAGTAAAAGGAGAACCACCTCCGCTACCACTACCACTATTAACCTCGCTAGAAGATTCGGTCCCCACCATACTTGCAGATGCAATAGAAAGACGAGATCTTTGAAATCCTAGATCTCACAACGAACCTCAACCGACGACGAATAACCAACGGAGATATGTAGAAACCCTAGATCTCATAAACGAACCACGAACGACCACGAACAACGAACGACGAACGACGAACGGCGAATCATGAAAAGTAGACGAAAAACAGCCGAAAAACAGTTCGATCGGTCCTGTCGGGGATGGGATGTACAGTACTTACAAATATATGTTCTGATACCAAGTTAAGTTTAGAGATAGAGAGGAGAAGGGGAAGTAGGGGAAGAGAGAATATGAGAAAGGAGATTGCAAGGGCCTTAAACCCTAGGTTGCATCTCATGTCTATTTATATTGATATGCAATACACCCACAATTACTATTATACCCTCATATGATAAATAACAAAATAAAATAACTCTAACAGACCACATGTTTGAGTAGATCAATTCGAGCAACATCGACTTTTTCGAATATGGGTGACTCTAAAATGATATATTGTGTTGTTTTTTTAGTCATACATAGTAGACATCTCTCCAAATTCGCAAGATTCAAATATGGAAGCCCCTTTCAGTTCGTTAGGTAGCTCATTCTTTTCTTGCTGTTATGACTGAGCTGCTGGTACAACAGCTCGGTCGATGCATCATTGGCTGTTTTAGTCTCATGTATCCCCTATGCGCTTCCTTCCAATATATTGTAGAGATCATATTTCTTTCTTCCCTTGGCAGTAAAAATCAGCTTCTACTTATCATTTTCGAATAGATTAATGAAGCCTTCATTATCTAACTTCCCAATCTATACTAGGTTTAAGCGGATGTTTGGGACATAGAGGACTCCCTTGAGAACCAAATTAGCTCAGTATTAGTCTTCAAGTACATATCTCCATTGGCAATCACCACATTATTGTCCATCTCAGCACTCCGTATGTTTTTAGCCCATCCCGACCGACAGCAGTCACCTTGACAAATAATATCATATTATGAGATACGTGTTGAAGCCTCCGAGTCCATCAACCAACTCTTGTTATCGCAAACGAGGTTCATAGTCACCTCATCACCTACAATATAATTTTATCTTTATGTATTGAAGTTGTTGTTGTTGTGTTCTCGTTCTTCTTTTTCTTGTCGTCGTTCTTCTCTCTTTCACCCAAGGCAATTTATTTTGATGTGGTCGTTATTGCCACAATGATAGCACTTAGAGTCTTTGTATCGACTCTTAGACATTCCTCTACTCGTCCCTGTCCATGGACCTTTACTTTTGCTCCTCCATCTCTCACAATAACATTTTAGATTGTAATAAAGAAGATGTGCCACATGGTTCTTTACTCCACATTTCAAACACCCTACTCTTGGTGAACTTCAAAGTCACGTCACATTCGTGAGAAGAAGTAATCATACACTTGTATGGTTTTCCATAAGTCGGATAAAGTACCGAGCAACCAAAATTCCTAAATTTCATATTCGAATTTGACCCCTATTGCTGACATGTGATCACATCCTGAAACTCATTCACAAGATTCGTAATCGACGTATTGTCCTTGTAAACTCAGATCCTAATATGTCTAATCATAAACATTTTGTTGATATTGGTCGTCTTGGCATATAACGACTCAAGAGTTTCCTATAATATGTTTACATGATCAATGTTTGTGATGTGATTATCAACATGTTCGTTTCCAAAATGTTTGATATAACCACATATCCCGCTTTATACTCGAACAACTAGTCGCTATTTGGTTTATCGTTGGCCTTCTCGGAAGCAAAATCGGTAGATGTACCCTTTTGACGAAAAATAAATCATTGTTGTTCGAGTTAATAGTGATAACTCGTGTCACTTCGCTAATAGTGATAACTCGTGTCATTCAGGTTAATCATACAAATGGTTTTCACGTCCATCTTTGTTATTTGTTCAATTTGTCAAACATATGACACCCTACAGCCTTACGCTTGTTTCGGATAATAAACGGAAAAGATGATATGTGGAAAACGAGGTCTTATACGAAAACCCGTCCTTCTTTTATGTTTACAAACAAGATTGTACAATTTAATCCTATACGAGGATGACTAAGTACAATTTATTTAATCTGGGTAAATATTGCTATAGGTGTCTGATCTTCAGTCGATCACTTTAGCCCTTGGACCACACGATGTTGAAGAAGTGCCGTGGAAGACAGAAAGTAGCTTCGAAGGTTGCTAAAGAGGGTGGATGCTCGATGCCAAAGTCGTCGATCCCTTCTCTTTGTCTGAGCTCTGGATTCTCCTCTCTCTCGACCTCCAATTTCTTCGACCTCCAATCTCTTTGACCGTTGGATCTGATACTGGATTTCTTGATCAATTGTCCGACCAATTTCTTCGACCTTATCCTCTGTTGATAGAAGTCTCTATTTATAGAGTTTTAGTGACAGTGACTACTCAGTTGGTGTGAAAACCGAGTAGTGGGAAGTACAACACCCTTTTACACGATGGTTTAAAATAACCAATGCCTGCGTATAGATGACCTTTTGAGTGAGCATGTGACGCGTGTCCAACTAAGGGACAAAACGCGTATATCTGCTGCGAAGATCACGGCGTAGAAGCCACGTAGGTAGTTATCCCTTGTTTAGAAGAGGTTGGCGTAGAAGCCAATGACTGTCACCATGGCATAGAAGCCAAAATAAGCGTAGAAGCCGAGCGGTCATAGAA
The DNA here is from genome assembly GCA_036927795.1 of Iris macrosiphon. Taxonomy (NCBI): domain Eukaryota; kingdom Viridiplantae; phylum Streptophyta; class Magnoliopsida; order Asparagales; family Iridaceae; genus Iris; species Iris macrosiphon. The sequence continues at coordinate 50,182,172 of JAYESA010000011.1, read as the reverse complement.
GCCGAGTGGCGTAGAGGCCGAATGGGCATAGAAGCCGAGTGGTCGTAGAAGCCGAGTGGTCGTAGAGGTCGAGTGGTCATTGAAGCCGAATGGGCATAGAAGCCGAGCGGTCGTAGAGGCCGAGATGATGTGGACGTTTTAGCCGGAATTACGGCTCTTGGAGATATAATCAAATCTCTTGCATTAAATGCAGAGATCTGCCCCCATCCTGCGCATTAAATGCAGATTTGCCATCATTCTGCGCATTAAATGCAGATACGCGCCTCGAATTCTGTTCGAAGAGTAACTGCTGATGTGGCGGTCTGTTTGCCTTCTGCGGAGCGTAAGAAGCTCACGTCTGCCTGTGTAAAACTGGGCGGCGTATTCCCTTATATGCGTAAGAGTAGTTTACGCAAAGGGGATGTCACTAAACGATGGTTCGGTGACATTTAATCAAATCTCCTGCATTAAATGCGGGGATCTGCCTTTATCCCGCTCATTAAATGAGGAGGCGTGTTTTGAATGCCTGCCACCCTTCTGTGCATCAGGTGCAGAGACGTGCCTTGGGCATCTGTCAGTATTCGGCGCTTTAAGTGCAGAGACGTACCTCGAGAAACTGTCACCGCTCTGCGCATTAAATGCAGAGACGTGCCTCGAGCCCTGTACGAAGTGCAGCTTTTGACGTGGCAGGCTGTTTGTCTTCAGTGGAGCGTAAACAACTCACTTCTGCCCGTGTAAAACAAGGCGGTGTATTCCTTCGTATGTGTAAAAGTGGTTTACGCAAAGGAAATGGCAGTAAATGACAGCCTGGGTTGCAGTGCCGCGCCATCATTATACCCGTTGCTTGGGTTGTCGTGCAGTACTCTTTGTCAGGAGTCCAGACGTTAGGTTCATTGCATGATCTGACAGGTTCATTTCGAAGAATACGAAGCGTTCCTCGTACACTTCAATACTGCATTGAAAGCGGATGAGTTTTACGCCATATAGGCGATGAAGCACCCTGTTTATGCCGAAGCAGTCTGGATATACTGCATTACGCGGATGGTCCTTGAGTCCATATTTTTACGCTGTCCTCAGCGAAAAAGCTCTGTTGCACTTTTGATGGCTCTGAGGTCCTCTGTTTACGCTGTCCTGCATCAACATGCTGCGTATAGCTATCCAGCGTATTTTTCATGCTTCTACAACGCTCAGGTACCAGTCTATTTGGAATGAAGCTCGGAATGTTGTAGCAGAATAATATTAATTCCGACTAATATTATTTCCGACTGAAAGGAAACCTTTAGGACACTTAAATTTTTGAAAATGTGAATGCACAATACCATAGCAGAAACATCACAATTGTAAACATATAATATTTTACGTAAAAGGTCCAGTGAAGAAAAAAACGATAGAAGTATTGGGAACGATACATGGAAACCGTTTCCCAAACCAGAGAGTACCTGCGAGAGAACCGAGTAAAACGCACAAACCAAAAAAACACCAAACACAAATCCCAGACATAAATTTTTACGTGAAAAATCTAGATAGAAAAAATTACGGAACGATCAGAGTCCAATACTGAAGAACCTCCACTAATGGAATAAAGAGATTATACCTTCTACAAGCTCCTCAAAGATCCAACACAAATCACCGCAACTCTTTGGAACAGGAAATAAATTACAACCATGAAAAAAAAGACAATGAGAAATACCCTAAATTGATCTCCTTCTCCGAAATGGTCTCCAATCCTTTTTTCTCCTCTCCAAAGTTGCAATGATACTCTTGCCACCTTGTTTTCTCTTATTTTTTCTCATGTTATATATTGCGTGAGCTTTTATATAAACCCTTACATGAATTAGGGTTTCCATATGGAAATCTATATATGGAAGCCAAAATTATTTATGGAAATCCAATTACATACAATCATATATTTAATGAAAATTAAATCATAAATTAGCTTACTATAAATTGTAAATCCAATTATATGGAAAGTTAATATATGAAAGATCCAATCATAAATATATAATTAAAGTCAAAGATGAAAATCAAACATAATATTTGTTTACCATAAATGTTCGAATACACGGGCTCGATGCACTTTCCGATCTTTTCTGACACACGGATGGCGCTCTTCGCACTCCGGGGTATTCTCCATATAGGTTTGGAACTCCACCCACTCCAATAAATCTCTCCCTTCACAATTATGTGGAGGGGGTCGTCATCCCGACGATCCGCATGCAGTACTCAAACTTTTTACTTTGAAAAATCTTTGTGAACATGTATGCTTCGTTGTCATCTGTATGAACATTCTCAAGCGCCGCTTCCTTCTTTTCCACAATATCCCGTATCTAATGATACCGGGTCTCAATGTGCTTGGACCGGCTATGAAATGTCTGGTTCTTCACAAGGTGAATAGCATTCTGACTATCGCAAAGCAAAGGGTACTGCTCTTGTTTTAGTACAATTTACTGCAACAACTTTTTCATCCACAGCAACTCCTTGCAAGCCTCCGTCGCCGCAATGTACTCTGCCTCTATCGTCGACAAGGCAACATACTTCTGCCACCCCGACTGGCACGATACTGCTCCACTAGCAAACATCATCATATAGTCCGAAGTCGATTGCCTCTAGTCTACATCTTCAGTCGTATCAGCATCGGTATATCCAACCAGCTTCGGCTCGTCACCACCAAAAGAAAGTCTCCAATCGATAGTGTCCTGAAGATATCGTAGAATTCACTTAACCTCACTCCAATGTACCCTTCCAGAATTGGAAGTATACCTGCTAACTGTGCCAACTGCATGAGCGATGTCTGGCCTCATACACACCATAACATACATAAGACTTCCCACAGCTGAGGCATATGGAACCCGCTCTATATCTTCCTTCTCATCTTCGGTAGATGGACACTGCTCAATGAAATTAAAGTGAGCCGCAAGGGAGTTACTTTATTCGACCCGTCCATCCCGAAACGTTGAAGTACCCGGTAAATGTACTTCTTTTGGGACAAGTGTAGCAGCTTGGACTCTCTTTCTCGGCTGATCTCCATCCCAAGAATAGTCTTCGCTACGCCCAAATCCTTCATAGAGAAGGTCGGACCCAGTTGGCACTTCAACTCCGCTATTCTAGTAGCATTCCGGCACATCAGTTGCATATCATCAACATAGAGTAGTAAAATGATGAAATCATCCTTGGCAAAGTACCTCACAAATACACAGTGGTCCGACATCTTCCGTGCGTAATCATGCTCCCCCATAAACGACTCGAACTTCCTATACCACTACATCGGATCCTGCTTCAGACAATACAAGTTTTTCCTTAACTGGCAGACCAAGTGTGACTTGCCCTTCTCACAGAAGCCCTGCTCCATGTACAACTCCTCAAGATCACCGTGGAGGAATGTCGTCTTCACGTCCATTTGCTCGACCTCCAAATCGAAACTGGCTGCCAATGCTAGCACCACCCGAATAGATGACTACATGACTTGCGAAAAGATCTCATCATAATCGAGGGCGAGTAGTATCATCTGTCTGCTTCACTCTGAACACCCATCGATTCTTCAAAGCCTTATTACCCTTTGGCATCCGCACCAGATCATAAGTAGAGTTGACCTCCAAGGAACTCATTTCCTCCTACATGACCTCTATCCACTCCTGTCTGTGTTCGTCTTCCATAGCCTCTGCGAAACTTTCGGGTTCTCCACTGTCTGTAGCACATACTCATCCGGTGAGTATCTCGTAGATGGTCGACGTTCTCTATCGCTCCTCCTCAATGGAACCACTGGTGTTAGTTGTATACCAACAACCTCCTCCCCTTCAGGAACTACTTTCTCAGCATGCTCATCCTCCTGAGGGTCACCCTGACCACCATCAGCAGGTTGATGATCAAGGTTGGGAGCAACTTCATGTACTGGCTCTCCCATAATTGGATCATCTGCGATGTCCTCTGGAAACTGCTCGAAGCAAAATTACTCTGACTCAGGCAATTCCTCAGCCTCATAAGGCATTTCAGAATCCTAAGTGTTGGTTATAGTCTGATTCTCGACGAATACCACGTCCCTGCTTTTGTAGAGCTTTCTTCCCACTGGGTCGTACTCTTTTTCATGCGGAACTGGATGCGGGTCTCGCTCATCCCCTTATTCCGGACAGGAAGGACTCCGAGTAATAGGCTGAGAGAGGAGAGACTGTATTTGGTCTCGATCTAGCTCCCGATCTTCTTAGGCAAACTCATCCCGACCGTAACCGACAAAGACGCACCGCCTCGTCTTCGACTCAAGTTTGGATCTCTCGTCCTTCGGTACATGCACGAAGGCCTTGCAACCAAACACTCGCAGGTTATTGTATGACGGCTCTTTGTCATACCACACTTTGTCAGGCACATCACCCTTCATAGGACTGCAGACATCCGAGTGAATCAACTCGAACAACACCGACTTCCTTGAACTTTGGTGACATTGAAAGGATATCCTATTTTGCTTTCCCGCCAAACAGTGCGTGTACCTCTCCAGCTTTGTAGACTTAATCACCTTCCTGTTCACCAAGTAGCTCATCCTCTTCTCGCTGATGTGTCTGAGCTGTCTGTGCCACAACTCGGTAGACGCATTAGTAGCTGCATTCACCTCATGTGCCCCCTGTGCGCTCCCTACCATATAGTAAAGTCCGGACCTCTTGCTTTCCTCTGACAATCATCATCGAATCTCTAGAAAGCTTCTACTGGCTGTTCCCGAAGAGATTGAAAGAAACTCTCGTCATCCAACCTTCCAACCGAAAATAGGTTGAAACAGATATCAGGAACATGATGAACATCTTTCAGAACAAGAACTGCACTCGTCTTTGTCCTCAAATGTACATCTCCAATGACAACGGCCTTCGACACATCTCCATTGTCTATCTTCAACACTCCATAGTCGCCTGTTGTGTAAGTAATAGTTTTCTATTGTGAGATACGTGCATTGAAGCACCTGAGTCCACCAGCCAAGAGTCGTCATCGCAGTCGAGGTTCATAACTACCGCATTACCTACAATGATCAGATTGTCTCCATGTGCCGAGGCCGCCGCTGTAGTGTTCTCGTCCTACTTCCCCTTGTCGCCCTTCTCTCTCTTCCAAGCGAAATAGTTTTGCTTAATGTGGTCCTTCTTGCCACAATGGTAAAACTTCGAGTCCTCGTACCTACCCTTGGACCTTCCCTACTTTTGTCTCAGCCACCGTCTGTATCCCTGCTTTTACCCCTTCCGCGGTTCTCGGAAACAAGCGGCTCTAAATGGGATGTGGATGAAGTGGCCTGAGAACGTCTCTGCATCTCTTCATTCAGTACCCCGCTCTAGGCAAACTCCTGACTGACAATGTCTTCCGGAGCAGAAGCGATCATAGACACTCGTACGGTCTTCCACGAGTCTGGCAATGTACACAACAGCTATAGTCCCTGAATCTCGTCGTCGAACTTGACTACCATCGAGGATAGCTGGTCAATCATGCCCTGGAACTTACTCAAATAATCCGTAATGGACGTCGCATCTTTGTACCGCAGACCCATCATCATCCGGATCAGGAACAATTTATTTACCTCGATTTTTTTCACATTCAAAGATTCCAGCTTATCCCATAGTGTCCTCGCGTGCTCAATACTGGCAATATGGTTGTACACGTTATCGTCAACGAACTGCCTGATGTACTCACACGCCTGTATATGTTCGTACTTCTAGTCCTCTTCGGATTTGTCACTGGGCCTCTCGGAAGCAAATACCGGCTGATGCAGCTTTTTCACAAATAGCAGATCCTTCATCTTGCTCCTCCAGTAGTGATAGTTGGTACTGTCCAGATTTACATGCGCATTGACTTCGCGTCCATCTCTCCTCCCTGGTTTGCCTGTCAACTCCTGACATCCTTCTGAAATTTCATAACCTGGCTCTGATACCACACTATTGGGAACAACGAAACTCAAAAATCGTTCCCCAAACCAGAGAGTACCTACGAGAGAACCGAGCAAAACGCACAAACCAAAAAAACATCAAACACAAATCGCAGACATAGATTTTTACGTGAAAAATTCAGATAAAAAACTACGAGATAAAAAACTACGGGACGATCGGAGTCCAACTCTGAAGAACTTCCACTAATGGAATAAAGAGATTACACCCTCTACAAGCTCCTCGCCGATCAAATACGGATCACCGCAACTCTTTGGAACAGAAAATATATTACAACTACGAAAAAAAAGACAATGAGAAATACCCCAAATTGATTATCTTCTCCTAAACGGTCTACAATCCTTCTTTCTCCTTTCCAAAGTTGCAATTGCACTCTTGCCACATTTTCTTCTCTCTTAATTTTTTTCCCATGTTGTTATATATTGCATGAGCCTTTATATAAATCCTTTCATAAATTAGGGTTTCCATATGAAAATCTATATATGAAACCCAAAAATATTTATGGAAATCCAATTACATTCAATTATATATTTAATGGAAATCAAATCATAAATTAGTTTACCATAAATTGGAAATCCAATTATATGGAAAATTAATATATGAAAGATCCAATCATAAATATATAATTAAAGTCAAAGATGGAAATCCAATATAATATTTGCTTACCATAAATGTTCCAATACACGCGTTCGATGCACTTATCGAGCTTTTCCGACGCACGGATGGCGCTCGTCTCACTCCGGGGTATTCTCCACATAGGTTGGGAACCCCATCGACTTCAACAAGAAGTCCAATCTGAAAAAGTTCCACAGATGCAATAAAGGACTACAATGACTCCCCAACTTCTCTCATCGATCCATAAATAGATCAACACTACTCGCAAAACTATATGATTGGGAGTACAAAGAAAATACCAAAACCGATAAGAAAATGGAGACCCAAAACTTTCCGAGTTCCTTCTTCCTCTTCTCGAAGTTGCACATCCCCCTTGTGAAATTCCCACACCTAAGTATATTAAATTTAGGTCATCGAATTAGCTAATATACCACTTCCCAATTTTGCAATAATCCTGACCATTATATCTGATCAAAACACTCGATGTCCAACCAAATTTCTGCTCAGCCCAGAACCACCTACACGGCAACTATATGCTTAGGCCATGTTTCTTCGAACCATTAATGCGAGGGAACTATTCGATTCTACTCTACTTTAGAACATTTCTGTGGATGCTATTCCGATCTAAGTGGTCCTATTCCATGTCCCGTGCTAGGAAGCATTACTCCTCTTTTCATTCCAAATTCAGGAATACGACTGATATGATTTATGGTTCAAGATGAAGATTACATAAAAATTGAAATGAAAGTAAATAAAAACCAGGAGTTTAGCAAATGTGAACAACCAATATCGATCAATTCGAGAAAGCCAGTGTGTTAAATTCCAACTAGTACCTATGACAAGCATTAGGAGAGAGACCTGGAGAATGTTGAATTCTTCAGCTGTAAACATGTATAATTGAATTAAGACCATAACTAGTGTTTTTGTTGATCATGGAAGGTTTTGTACTCTGTTTGAGATCAGTTCAAATTCTGTATTTTCTTCTATACAGTTTATTGTTTTTTATTTTACTCTTATGGAAATATTCGTATTTGTGGTTTCTCTCTTCAACACCTTATTTATGATAGACGCCTCTATCGACATCACCAACAAGTGCAATTATGCTACATAAAATCTCAATTAAGAAATTGTTTCAACACTTGAGGCAATCTCACATTAGAAAGACAAATCTAAGATGAATGACATAGTCTATAACATTACACGTGTATTTGGTCCTGATTTCATATTTTTCAGATTAAATAAAATTGTTCAGAGCATTAAAAAATGGCACAAAATATTCTTTACAATACAGAAAATTTGTTGTACAGAAAATATTTTTAAATAAATTACCTAAAAAGAAAGTAATTTAGAAAATTTTGAAGTTACGAAAGCTTTCGTCATCCTATATGGCAAAAATATGAAGAAAAAAAAAATTGTATTTTCAACAATTTCGCCAACGTAATTGGTGAAAATTTGGCTTTGTCCAAATTTTCGCCAACTCGGTTGGCGAAAATGACTATCGGTTTTTTTTTTGTTTTCTTTTTTTGTTGGTTTTTTGTTTTGGATATGTTTTGGTTTATTTTTTTTTCGTTTTTTTAGTGTGTTTTTTTGTGTTGTTTTTTAAATAATTTTTTTAAATAAATTAAAAAAAAGTTAAATTTAACATAAAAAAAAATGCAACATTGAACATTCAAAAATTTAAAAAATTTCTGCCGTAAGAAAATTACGTCTGCAGTCGAGCAAACTTCGTTTTTTGTTTTTGTGTTTGTTATGGGTTTTATTTGGTTTATTTTGTTTTTGTTTATTTTGTTTTTTGTTTTTATTTTGTTTGGGTTTTCTTGTGTAGGTTTGGTTTTAGTTTTATTTGGTTCATTTGTTTTTTTTCATTTGATTTATTTTTGTAGTAAATTTGCTATACCTATATTTTTTTAAATAAATTAGGAAAATGAAAAAAGTTTGAAACAGTAACAAAATAGTTCTCTAACTGAGTTGGCGAAATTCTTAAATTTATTTTTTGGTGGTAACGGTGTTTTCACCAAATTTTTAGATATTTTTGAACCGATTGTTTATTTTTGAAACAGTAACAAACTCTCGTAACCGTTTATAACCGGTACTCTAAAAACACCTCATAACCGCTATACTCCTACATTTGCCAAGCAGATCCTTAAAGTTTCTAACATAATCGAAAGTTAAATCAATCTTATTACGATTAGTAAATTATTTTTAAATAGATAATTTTATCGTTAAAAAAAAATATACTTGTCCCATTTTTAATCATCTTCACAGTGATATATTATATGATAACTCGGTTGAGGGTTCGGAGACACTAATTTTTACTCGTTAAACATCGAAATGCCGAAAAAAAAAATCTGAAATTAAAATTTTCCGAAGTAAAATTTGGATATTGAAACATCATTTTTTTGCGATTCTAAAATTTTTCGACATCAAATGGTGAAACAATTTATCCCATAGTATTTTTCGTTACGGTCATTTTGGTACAAGCTGAACTCATTTCGATATCTCAGTCAAAAGTCATTATACTTTAAAGTTTAAAATTTTATACCTTTGCCTGTAATATTGCGTATTAGTTCGGATGATTTTTTTTTTTTACACGAATTTTGTTATTCTCGTCGAAAACATACAAATCGATCTATTGTTTGACGAAAAATATTTTTTGAACAAATATTTATGGCCGTTAGATATCTGCTCGACGGCAGATGTAATTTTCTTACGGTAGAAATTTTTTAAATTTTTGGATGTTCAATGTTGCATATTTTATTTTGGATGTTAAATTTTTATTTTATTTTCTAATTTATTGAAAGAATTTATTTAAAAACAACACAAAAAAAACAACAAAAAACAAAAAAACAAAATCAAAACAAACCAAAAAAAAAAAATCGATAGTCATATTTTCGCCAAATTTTTTTTTTCTTTTTTTTTTCCAGCACGCCACGGGCTCAGTTTGATAGGGGTCCCCACCCCCATCTATGCCGGTCGTCATAGGGGAATCGGACTCGTCGTGTGCGTTGCACACTGGCATTTTCATCATCGCCCGTAACGCACACCTCGTGCACTCTGCGCGCTCCAGAGCTCCACGAGACGGCCATGACGCCTTTCGACGCCCGCAACTCAACGCCTCGCTTTGCCCACGGCGCCGACGTGGCACCCCCGACGTCTGAACGACGCCTACGACAGCCGATCCGCCTAGCCACCCGTTTTTCGATCGCACGACGCTCGTACGGCATCTTCACGACACCCATAAGGCGCCGAACGAACAACGAGCCGCTTGGTCGGCCGTCGTTTATACCCATGGTAGGATGGTGCGGGACCCCGCCCGCACGACTCCCTTGCCGTTGAGTTTTACATGCACGGTCGTCCCATCCTGTCCCACGCCAGCTCAGATAATGCCTACTGTCATCAGGCCTCTGATGTAGTGCGCTCGTGGGCTCCTATTTTCGCCAACTTAGTTGGCGAAATTGTTGAAAAACTAAATTTTTTTTTCATATTTTTGCCATATGGGATGGCGAAGTTTTCGTAATAAATTACTTTCATTTTAGGTAATTTATTTAAAAATCTTTTCTGTACAGCAAATTTTCTGTTTACAATATCACAAAGATATCAAATTGACTTCAATGCATATCTATCTAGCAATAGGCTTGGTAAAGGGATCTGTCATCATCTTATGGATTTAAAATATATTCTGAGTCTGACGACAAAATACAAGAACAATTAGCCTTTATCCCAAATTTTGGGGGAGTTTTCTACAACTTTAGGAAGTTAATCAAACATAACAATAGGAAATTGTTTAAAGTCACTTTTGGAAGTTAATCTGCATATTGTATACGCTTAATCAAATGCACATAACACCTGTAATTCCAGGACGAGCAAGACCGAAAGATTCTGTAATCTACTTTCATGTACCGTGACCCGCATACACATCTTGTGATCGAATCTAGTTCACCTACTCGAATTATTGACATGGCACTGTCGGGTTAGTAAAAGTTCATTTCTGATGGCAGGTCTTAACAATACTGACAAAATTGGCGAAGTAGGAGGGAGGAACTTCTACCTCCGGAGAAGCCCTGGTAATGATGGCTTCATTGTCAGAAGTGAAGGAAGAAATTCAATAAATGCAATTGGAGGCAGTGAAATTGAGTTTGTAAATAGCGGGCAAAATACTGCTCCTACTCACTTCTTCTTCTCTTTTATTGCTCAAAGGCTAAGAAAATTCAAGAGGCGAACAGGAAGACTTTGGAGGATATTAACCTGTATCACTTGTTGTACGTTGTAATGGAATACCTATTACCTAACAATTAGATGTGGAGCATATACTAAGCTTAACCTAGGGAAGAACAAGAATCCCTTATATTAAGCGGTGGGATTATGTGATGGTACTTGGGCGCGGGCCTATTTCTATGTAATTATTTTCAGCACAGATACGGGATCATATTACAATTGAGGAAAAAAGAAAAAGAAAAATAGTTTCCTCCCCTTGTGTACTGGAAGTTGCATTGCTTTATTCCTACTTTTCTGTACTTTTCTTTTCTATTTCTATTTCTATTTCTGCCACTAAATGTGACTTTACTATATGACAGTGGTGAAAAATAATGCATACAGTTTGAGAACAGATAGTTGGCTAACGTTTAAATACCATTTTTTGTCACCGAATGTTTGAAAAGTTTAAGTTTTAGTCACTTCCTGACCAAAAATATGTGGGGAGTGATTAAAATTTAAAATTTTCAAACATTCGGTGATCCAAAGTTGTATTTATCCGTTGATTAACATACAAAGGGACTCCTTGGGTTTGGAAAGAGATTATAAGAGAGGCTTACAGCATGTGTATTCTATCCATTCAGGAGACACAAATATGTACAATGATACTTGTCGGCACTCAGAGAATGGAGTGAAATAGTTACCCTGCACTTGGAATGGGATGAAATCGAAGATAGCCTGATTTATTTTTCTGATGTTTGGTGTGTCACCAAGGCTAAGCATCAGAGTATAGCAATGTTTGGTGTGCCACCAAGCTTGAGCATCAGAAGCTATATACCAAACATGCATCCTGTACCTATCCTAAAATGAAAATGAGAGCATTTATGATAAATTTTGTTGCCGGACTATTGAAGTAGCCTATTGGAGGGATGTGATATGGGTGATAATAGATTGGCTCACCAAAACAACTGAGACGAAAAATTAATATTGACACAAACAAGAGCAAAAATGTCACAAGATTTAAGTGGTTCGGTCAATTTGACCTACTCCAAGGGAAGGGCAACGTAGAAAACTTCACAAAAGTGGATACAAAAGTGTAAAAATGGATTCTAAATCCCAAATCAAATCCTAATACACCCAATGAAATCCCAATCAAAATCCGAAAAAAAAAGCCACCCTCAAGAAACTCACCAATTAAAGAGAAAACAAAATCAGAACTCCTCTCTAATGGTGACGACAATAACTCATTTATAAAATGCCTCACAAAGATGAAAGTGATGCTCCAAATATATATTCATGGTATGCCCTAGAATATAGATATTGTATTTATTTGTCAACATTGTGATAGGAACAATTATATGAAAAACTTAGAAAATGTGAATTTTGGTTAGACCATATACCTTTTCTAGACCATATTACTAGTGACGAAGGAATCTCAGTAGATCCACGAAAAATGGAAGCGGTTAAGTCATGGCATGCGCCAAAATCTATGACAAAAATCTGAAGTTTCTTGTGATTGACAAGATATTACCAAAGATTTTTATAAAATTTCTCAAGGGTAGAAGAACCTATAGCTCGTCTGCCTCGGAAGGAAGAGAAGTTAAACTCGATGGCGAAATATCAGGAAGCCTTTGAAGAATTGAAGAAAAGACTTATTATCGATCCAATGTTGGCTTTACCAACAAGATCAAGTGGTTATGGTATTTACAATGATGCCTGTGGAAAAGGACTAGGTTGTGTATTGAAACAATATGGAAGAGTCATAGCATATGCTTCTCGCCAGTTGAAACAACATTAGACAAATTATCCTACACACGTCCTAGTGCTAGTAGTAGTAGTATTTGTACTTAAATTATGACGACACTACCTGTGTAGTGAAAGAGTCAAGATCTATATTGACCACAAAAGTTTAAATAAGTATTCACTCAAAAAAAATTGAATATGAGACAAAGAAGGAAGTTAGAGCTACTAAAAGATTTTGATATGGAGATGGAATATCATATAAACAAGGCAAATAAAGTTGCAGATGCAGTAAGTAGAAGGCCTATTGCATTCTTTATGAATATAGGAAATAAAATTTTGGTTGATCTGAGGATGATGGGAATTGAAGTAAAATGCCACTAGCTGAAGAATTATGGGAAAATATACAAGTATAATTATCCCTTATAGAAAAAACCAAGCCGGCTCATAAAAAATGTCAAACCATAAGAAATATGGAAGAAAACAAAAACAAGACTTCAAACTAGGATAAGGAAATCCTAGATGGATCCTTAAGATTTGAGGATTGATTGTGTGTACTAAGAGGGGATCTAAGGTTGGAAGTCATGGTAAGGCGCACAATTCAAAATATTCCATTCATGCAGGAAGCACAAAGATGTATAAAGATATGAAATAGAACTTCTGGGGGCATGGAATAAAATAGGAGATTGGAAGATTTGTATCAAAATGCTGGGATGTCAGCAAGTGAAAGTAGAGCATCAGAGAATAGATAGATATTCTTTAACCTCTTTCAATGCCTGGATGGAAGTGGGAACATGTCACAACCTGCTCCTGAATAATCGAGTATGGATGCATGGTCAAGTCCAGCCTACGTCGTAGTGTCCGTAGTATTACGTTGTCTATACCTCCATCAACAAAATTATAATATATTTCTTACTAAAATCCAACAACCTATCCACAATATGATCATTAATATATGCATAATAGTTCACATTGTCCATTTAATCATATTTCTATAATCAATCTCCAATGACACATATAATAACGCATCTACAATTAATGGTAGAAAAAGATAAAGAAAGAAACAATGTAGTCCACTAAAAGTCCAATAAAATAATAATGTCCATATGGTTCATAAGGAACAATAGATCCAAACTAACAGAAATAAATAATCTCTAAAATTCAAGTCCATAATCATAATATTTCGAAAACAAACATGCTGAAAATAAATAGTAACTAAACTATTGTGTCCTCCAAATGAGTGGGACCCAAATCCTTTAACTGCTCACCTAAACTACCCTCCGAAGGCCCGTAATGTGTAAGATCTCCTACAAACTTCCAATGTAAAGGTCTCCATTCAGTAGTGACCAAAGTAAATGTAAAGTATAATCAAACTAAACAATCAATTCTAACTTGATGTACACGAAAAACTAGCAATATGTACACAATGATGATCGAAATGCTATCTTGACAAGAAAAATGGGTAATCCACATAATACCATAAGAAAGATGACTCAAGTATGTAACAATCGTACAACATGTGCCCTTTATAATACTTAGTTTGGCATATGAAACTGTTGGGGGTAATCTAGATTATCGATACGTGAAGTGAACCGACAAGCTACCAATCATGTAAGTATAAATATGATTCGACACGACATGAGGGTTTAACCATGCCTGCTATCATTCATGTCAGATAGTTTCACACCCTCACTTCATATTCCCCCACTCGACTACAACACAAGTTAAAGACTAGTTATGCATTTAACATGTACAAGATGATTCAATAAGGTGATTCATGTAAAGATTCAATATGGTGAGTCATGTAGTGAAACAAGTAAACAGGCATAACATAAGAACTGAAATCATGTCATAGTCGTGATAAAAAACTGAACATTAATAAGATCAAATATGAAATATAAACGAAAAGATGAAAACAAAAAACATGTGCATATCACTACTCAATGAATATAATGAAACCATCTGCGAATACTTGCCTAAATTTTCGATGGAGATGATATTAAATTTGGCAGGTACTCCATGACCAACCCACTATTTATGTTAGATATGTTGGCCCACCTGGTTATAGTCAACATGATTTTGATAGTCAACTAAACTTCTGTAACCTCCGATTTCCAATTTCAGAAATAATTAGATTTTTAATTTATTTTAAATACCAAGTTTATAAAATAATTTCTCCTTGAATTCTTGTATTTGATTTTGAACAATGTTTGATTTTAGAAGGTGATTTAAAATCTTTTATAAAAATCATTATTTTCCTAAATGTCGATGTATTATAAAATAAATAAATAAATAATAATATATATATATTTCTCTAGTTTCAAATATTTATTGGCTTGAAATCATAAAATTATTTATTTGATAAAATTATTTAAAGGACTAGTTGTTTTCTTCATAATAAATTTTTAAATTCATTTGGATAGTAAATAAATAAATTACATACTTTCTAAGATTTTGAAATATGAGTTTAATTAGTAGCTAATTAATCAGTTAGCCTTGGAAGCCTCTTAAAATTTTCTTAAATTATAATACTTTTCTATTAAATTTATAAGTTTACCATCTTCCATTTACACCCTCATTTTTCCCACATGAAAAACTCCTTTATATATGATCTGGGCCATCCATTATTGGGCCAATCCTTACCCTTCATCCCACACCCTCTCTCCCTATTTAAGTCCCTCATCACCATTCCCAAGAAACCCTAACTAGCCCTCACAAATCCCCACAAGCCAACAAGCCACCACCATTTTGTGTGCTCGTGTCCGTGTGTCCAGCATCACCGTGTCAGCCGTGTTGGCCTCGGGTCCGACCCCGGGTGTCCTATCGTATCCATTCATTTCCTGTGTCCAGATTTACAATATTACAACCAGATTTTCGTGTCCGACACACCCGGACACATCCACCTCCACCACAGCAAACATCTTCCTCGTGTCCACCATCTGGACACATCCCTGTACAATACACCCAACCCTGTGTCCGATAGGCCCGGACACGTCCCCCACTGTGCAGAAGACCACCATCGTGTCCAGCCTTGGACACGATCCACCCCGACACAGAAACCTGACCCTAACCCTAGGTCTAACGTCGTTGGGCTCCGCGCCGAGTTCGACCGCCGGTGGCCGCCTCAAATTCGTCGAACCCAGATCCGCCGCCGCCTCGAACCGAGCTCCGCCGACCGCCTCCTCGAACCGAGCGCCGCCGCCTCGACCAGGTCCGTCGCTGCCTCGAGTCGAGCCCCGCCGCCGCAGCAGACCTCATCCTCGAGCCGAGCTCCGCCGAGCATCCGCCGCCTCGAGCCGAACCCCACCGCGCCGACCCCGGCGAATCCCCGCCGACGACGGAGACCCTCCCCAAATGTGAGCCTCTCTCTCTCTGTTTCTCTTCTCAGAAGTGATTTTGGGTCAGTTAAGGGAATTAGTAATATAATTAAATTAGTTTAGTTATATTATTAGTTTAGTTAATTAGAATTTAATTAGTTTATATGTAATTAGTTAATTTATAATTAGTTAGTAATAAATGTAATTAGTAATTAATGTAATTTGGTTAGTAATTAAATATTTAGTTTAGTAATTTCATGTAATTAGTTTAGTAATTAAAATATAATTAGTTTTATTGTTTATAACGTATGAATTTAGTTATTTATTATGTGTATGATTTCAGTTATGTATTATATATAAGGACTTGGTTATATTAATATGCAATTAGTAGTTTTTATGTAATTAGTAATTACGAAATAATTATAAGGGTTTTGATTATGTAAAAAAAAATATAATAATTTGTGGGGTTTATATTATAAAATAAAATATAGTTTCAATAATAAAATTAGTTCAAAATTTGTTTATTTGGATCGGTGACCGATTTTTCTATAAATGGAAATATATTGGCTTTTACGTAAATTTTAGATTTTTTATAAATAAACTTTTTATTGTAATTATTGTTCAAAATGATTTCAAAATAATTTTCATTAAATTGAGGTGTTACCTTAATTACAAACAAACGACCCTTCCCCTATTAGCCTGGTATCCTTATCTCGATTTTCGTGCCGAACTCCGATCTTGGACTTCTTTATATAGTTTCTAGCTATTTGGACTGCTCCGGACCCATTGGAACTAACTGCTACTTCATTTGGGATCACCTTGAGAAGTGTGGCATTATGTGCATTCCTTGATTGTTAATATACATATATAAAAATATTTGATTGATATATATACAAATATGTATTTTGGTAAATATATATATATTTATATACATCTATTAGTGTATATACACATATACGTATTTTGTACAATTACTAAGAGACACTTATATATATATTATATACGTTTTTATTGGTATATACCTTGAGAGTAAATGTGTACTATATACGTATCCCTACTAGATGACCCTAGTTGACTAGAGCCATGCCTGGCATAGCCCTGAGGCCAGTGTATTTCTATTGTGTGTTAGTGTAGCATCTGATACAAGTGATATTATTATATGTTTATAGGACTGTAGGATTCTCCAGACGATACTCTGGGACAGGACATTGGTATTGACAGCTAAGGACCCAAGGCGAGTACATTCTCTGATTAGTTTCTAATTTATGATATCTCCTATGTTCACTGTATCTAGTGTAGATATCCATGCTCTTGACACGTTGGTTACACGGATTGGTATACACGGATCTCGTCATGAGATATTATTCCTTATTCATGGTGTAGCTTGTACAAGACTTGTTTTCTTGTTATCTTGTGCATGTACAGACACTAATTTCCGGGGAGACTTGCTACCTCCCTAGGGAATCCCGTGCCATAGCGTACCATGATTGGATCCACTATACCAGTCGGGGGTGGAGAGTATTTTAGTGTAGATATATGATCATACCCAAATTTACATGCATCATAGCTCACCCCACATCTCACGTCGGGTGCAGCCTGACTATTTACATGCTTCATAGCTGTTACGTGTGATTAGCCTGACCTCTACATGCATCATAGCTAACCAACGGTTAGCTTGACCTTACAAGAATCATAGCTAATCACATGTAACCAGCCTGATCAAGTTCCCAAGCCGATCACATGTTAAAGCTAGTACTCATACACTTAGTCATAGGTTCTTGCTCATGGACATATTGTTTCTTCTCATGCATTTACTTACAGTATTTCCAGTATTTTTTTATTTCTCGTACCTATACATGCTTCTGGTATATTTCCATCTAGAACTGCTACATAGTTTATATCATTAATATAGAACTGCTATTTAGAGATGTATTTTGCTCCTTCCTGACTGGAAAATATTTTTCCAGACTGTGACCTTAGTAGACTGGTTTCTGACACACTTGGGGATTGGAAGTTAATGATTGCAGGTATGATTATTTTGTCGTTAGACTTGTCTTGTATTTCTTGCTTGCCTGGATATCTCATCGTTCTTTAGTTTATGTGATTGAGTATTTCTAGCATTATTTTATGATATCCACGTCTCCTTATGGAGTTGGGTATTCACGTGAGTTGATTAGATAGTTACATGACCTCGACAGCGTTCTACCGCCGATGCTGCGGCGTAGGCTGGACGTACCCACGCACTCGTGCCCCTAAACCGGATGTGGGTTGTGACACATTTATAGTGGTGGCCCATGCAGGTCAGACTTCGCGAGTTGTGCGATGTCGTAGTAGTGTGGCATCTTTGTTACACTATTGCGTGCCTGTGATAGGATCTAGGACATAGGATACTAGGACGAGAGCGAATACTCAATCATAATTCCTTGAGAGATTCCTGGGATGACCCTTGAGAATCTCATTATAAATTCTAATTTTTAATCCTTCGCCTTGTTTTCATCTGTCCTCACTCATTGATATTGAATTTGATTATTGTTGATCAATTATTAAAATTAAAATCTTGGTACCATTGTTGAGTTTGATTCAGTTGTTAAATTTAACTCTTGGTGTCGTTGTTGAGTTTGATTTTTATTTTTCATATCGAGATAAAGTTTTACGGGCTAAAATTTACGGTATCATCTGATGAAATATGTTGATGAGGACAGTGAGAAAGGTAAAACGTCTACTTTGGTTATGGACCTTAGAGTTTATCGCAGCCATATTAGCTGTGGTGACGAGAACGTAGGAACCTGACTTGGATGTACATACTATAGTTATGAAACTTAGAGTCTCTCGCAGCCATACCGGTTGGCGTGGCGAAGATTCTAGATGACATGATTATAGAGTTGCATACCTTAGTTACGAAACCTATCGTTTATCGCATCTATGCTTACTGGCGTGGCGAGGATTCTGAGTGTCATGATTTCAGACAGACGTGTATGTTTATCAGGTTGTATCTTAAATTGGTTCTTAAAGTATCATCTCAAGACTTATCTATTTATGTTATTCCAGGACTTTGCTCCATCGCTTCTTTTCTTTACTAGCAGTAAAGATACCTTCAGTCCTTAATCCAGTTCTTTTGAGCCTTATTTCTTTAAGGATCCTTGTTAGTGTGATAATTAGTGACTTGCAATTTTGGTTGTGACTTGTATTAGTTGACTGAGTGTGATTTGTGAGTTGTAAGTGTTTCTTAGTTGGACATGTGAGCAGTAGGCTTTAAACTAGAGTTAGCCCTTAGCATTGTACCTTGTACAAATGGTTCTAGGATAAGTGTCATTAGAGACTATGAGTAGAAGGAGAGAATAGAGTATCAGTGATAAGTTCAAGAGTTAGTATCAGAGCTAACATACCCGCCCTGGATAATCATGATTATGCACTTGAGTGATCTATGTAAACAATTAGGTATCAAGGAATAGTATTAAGGATTAATGGAGCATAACGTTCAATTTGATGATTGATATCGGGTGTGTTAAAGGTAAAAAAAAATTTATATACATGAGGAGTTATAATGAGGTGTCATGAGTAGAGAAATATCGGAATCGGTAATGAAGATGGTGAAGCGTATCACATATTGGTGTAACAGACTATGAAAGGTTAAAGGAAAATATCTATACAACCATCGAGATGAAGAACCATATACATGCCCATGAGAGTAAAGAAACAGGAGTGTTATAGTAGATACATGTAATCATGAGTTATAATGAGCTTGATGAATGGTCCATTAATGAGGCTAGTGATATAATACCAAGAGTGCTAATGATTATATATCAAGGATTTGTCAAGAATGACGTTAATAACAGTAAGCACCCTGTATGATGATAATTAGATGATATACCAGTTGACATAAATTGAAAATTATGAAAGAAATTACAGGTGATGATAACTTTGATCATTGGAGATAATGGTGCAAGTGATTCAGGCAGTACAATTTTAGTACACAGTTATAGACACTAGATGCATTGAGTGCACCTCGAGTATTAGAGGCTACGAGCACTTATATGTAAATTGGTGGATTTATAAATTAAAGAGTGGAAATGAATTTTTGAGAATTATTGAGAAGTTGGGATTGTGTCATTAAAATTTTGAGGATTTCAAATATGAATTCAATAAACATGGTTAAGGCTACAAAGATTTTTGGAGTGATTAAATTTTATTTCGATGTTGAGTATCTGATTTAGAGGAAGTATATACAATTTATTTTAAGTTGATCGAGAAGTTAAACCTTGGCGATTATTTTGAGGATTAATTTTATGGTAGATGAGAGATATGAATATTAATATGTGAGTAGATGATATACATGTGTAAGGATCTGGTGATTTGAGCATGATTGAGATGGCACCGTAGACTGACTTGGGTGTCCATCTAAAGTTGTATTGGAAAGAGCAGTATTTAGTATGGTGTTGTACTTGACGTATAATTGAGTGATAAGAACGACTAGTATGAACAATTGTAGTAGGAACGGGAACTGACAGAGGGTATGGTACTAAAGAGATAGAGGTATCAACTTGGATGCATCATTGAATCATGGTTATATTAGAGATTTTTGGCATCAGATTTCGGTATTAATAGACAGGTGTGTGCAATACGGATATATTCATGGATTTTGTGGATTAATGATTAGTTGATATGGGTACCAGTGTACATGAATAGGAATTAGTTAGTGAATGTGCTAAAGTTAAGTGTTTGTTAGAGATAGTAGATACTACAAGTAATATGTTAGCAGGTTCTTTCGTTCCCTCCTAATGTTCTTTTTTCGTCTTTCGATTGATTGATTTTCCTAATACTGTAGTTCGTATGCATGATTTCTTGTTAGGATATAACTAGTAGTACACCTTAACAGAGACTGAAATACCATGACAAAAGATGCATGACCTATATATTTTTTTTCTTAAATTGCATGGCTGTAGGTAGAGTTTTCTTAAACCATGATCATTAGGGTTTTGACCATAGCAAGGATCTATGACAAGGTTATGACCGACAAAAGAGACAAGAGGATTAAATTGTGGATGAGCATTAATTTAAATAAAGAATTTAGGGGTTGTTATAACAGAGTTGATGGATCATTGATTTTGCGAAAATCGAGGTATGATTGAAATTCGAGGATAAACATTAACTTAAATAGAGAGTTAAGAAATTCACAGGGCAAAATTGAGGTTTATTAATTTTAGGAAGGTCTTGATATGATTGATTATTAAAATTTGAGAAAATTGGGAAATTATCATTTTATCTATTTGATTGCAATATAAATTTTTTTATATTTTATATTATGAATGTTGCATTGAAGATTCTGAAAGTATCACATCGTTGAGTATTTGAGGAAAAAGAAAATCGGGAAATAAAATCGTTAATGGAATAGTGTCGAATTCAATTCTCGGGAGGAGGATTTATATTTGAATAAGCATCAATTGAATTTGAGTTAGAGGAGTAAGATGATTGATGGATTAGTGTTTAAAATTTAAATTTTGGGATACAGATTTTTAATGTTATAAATATACATTGATTGGAATTCAATTGGAGGATTGGATATTAAAATCCTTGATTATTTAGATACGAACTTAAATTTGGAGGAGATTATGATAAAAATTGGAATTTGATTTTTAACTTGAAAATTTTCAGGAATATGATGTTATAAATTTTTTGAAAGGTTGTGAAATAGCAATATGGAATTACTTCATGATTATTTGGTTTGAAATTTAAATTTTGATAGAAATAATACAATGTGTAAATGCAATCATTAAGGACCTTAAATTTCGAGGACGAAATTTTTCTAAGGTGGGTAGACTAGTAACCTCCGATTTTTAATTTTCGAAATAATTAGATTTTTAATTTATTTTAAATACCAAGTTTATAAAATAATTTCTCCTTGAATTCTTGTATTTGATTTTGAACAATGTTTGATTTTAGAAGGTGATTTAAAATCTTTTATAAAAATCATTATTTTTCTAAATGTCGATGTATTATAAAATAAATAAATAAATAATAATATATATATATTTCTCTAGTTTCAAATATTTATTGGCTTGAAATCATAAAATTATTTATTTGATAAAATTATTTAAAGGACTAGTAGTTTTCTTCATAATAAATTTTTAAATTCATTTGGGATAGTAAATAAATAAATTACATACTTTCTAAGATTTTGAAATATGAGTTTAATTAGTAGCTAATTAATCAGTTAGCCTTGGAAGCCTCTTAAAATTTTCTTAAATTATAATACTTTTCTAATAAATTTATAAGTTTACCATCTTCCATTTACACCCTCATTTTTCCCACATGAAAAACTCCTTTATATATGATCTGGGCCATCCATTATTGGGCCAATCCTCACCCTTCATCCCACACCCTCTCTCCCTATTTAAGTCCCTCATCACCATTCCCAAGAAACCCTAACTAGCCCTCACAAATCCCCACAAGCCAACAAGCCACCACCATTTTGTGTGCTCGTGTCCGTGTGTCCAGCATCACCGTGTCAGCCGTGTTGGCCTCGGGTCCGACCCCGGGTGTCCTATCGTATCCATTCATTTCCTGTGTCCAGATTTACAATATTACAACCAGATTTTCGTGTCCGACACACCCGGACACATTCACCTCCACCACAGCAAACATCATCCTCGTGTCCACCATCTGGACACATCCCAGTACAGTACACCCAACCCTGTGTTCGACAGGCCCGGACACGTCCCCCACTGTGCAGAAGACCACCATCGTGTCCAGCCTCGGACACGATCCACCCCGACACAGAAACCTGACCCTAACCCTAGGTCTAACGTCGTCGGGCTCCGCTGCCGCCGAGTTCGACCGCCGGTGGCCGCCTCAAATTCGTCGAACCCAGATCCGCCGCCGCCTCGAACCGAGCTCCGCCGACCGCCTCCTCGAACCGAGCGCCGCCGCCTCGACCAGGTCCGCCGCTGCCTCGAGTCGAGCCCCGCCGCCGCAGCGGACCTCATCCTCGAGCCGAGCTTCGCCGAGCACCCGCCGCCTCGAGCCGAACCCCACCGCGCCGACCCCGACGAACCCCCGCCGACGACGGAGACCCTCCCCAAATGTGAGCCTCTCTCTCTCTGTTTCTCTTCTCAGAAGTGATTTTGGGTCAGTTAAGGGAATTAGATTAGTAATATAATTAAATTAGTTTAGTTATATTATTAGTTTAGTTAATTAGAATTTAATTAGTTTATATGTAATTAGTTAATTTATAATTAGTTAGTAATAAATGTAATTAGTAATTAATGTAATTTGGTTAGTAATTAAATATTTAGTTTAGTAATTTCATGTAATTAGTTTAGTAATTAAAATATAATTAGTTTTATTGTTTATAACGTATGAATTTAGTTATTTATTATGTGTATGATTTCAGTTATGTATTATATATAAGGACTTGGTTATATTAATATGCAATTAGTAGTTTTTATGTAATTAGTAATTGCGAAATAATTATAAGGGTTTTGATTATGTAAAAAAAATATATAATAATTTGTGGGGTTTATATTATAAAATAAAATATAGTTTCAATAATAAAATTAGTTCAAAATTTGTTTATTTGGATCGGTGACCGATTTTTCTATAAATGGAAATATATTGACTTTTACGTAAATTCTAGATTTTTTATAAATAAACTTTTTATTGTAATTATTGTTCAAAATGATTTCAAAATAATTTTTATTAAATTGAGGTGTTACCTTAATTACAAACAAACGACCCTTCCCCTATTAGCCTGGTATCCTTATCTCGATTTTCGTGCCGAACTCCGATCTTGGACTTCTTTATATAGTTTCTAGCTATTTGGACTGCTCCAGACCCATTGGAACTAACTGCTACTTCATTTGGGATCACCTTGAGAAGTGTGGCATTATGTGCATTCCTTGATTGTTAATATACATATATAAAAATATTTGATTGATATATATACAAATATGTATTTTGGTAAAAATATATATATATTTATATACATCTATTAGTGTATATACACATATACGTATTTTGTACAATTACTAAGAGACACTTATATATATATTATATACGTTTTTATTGGTATATACCTTGAGAGTAAATGTGTACTATATACGTATCCCTACTAGATGACCCTAGTTGACTAGAGCCATGCCTGGCATAGCCCTGAGGCCAGTGTATTTCTATTGTGTGTTAGTGTAGCATCTGATACAAGTGATATTATTATATATTTATAGGACTGTCGGATTCTCCAGACGATACTCTGGGACAGGACATTGGTATTGACAGCTAAGGACCCAAGGCGAGTACATTCTCTGATTAGTTTCTAATTTATGATATCTCCTATGTTCACTGTATCTAGTGTAGATATCCATGCTCTTGACACGTTGGTTACACGGATTGGTATACACGGATCTCGTCATGAGATGTTATTCCTTATTCATGGTGTAGCTTGTACAAGACTTATTTCCTTGTTATCTTGTGCATATACAGACACTAATTTCCGGGAAGACTTGCTACCTCCCTAGGGAATCCCGTGCCATAGCGTACCATGATTGGATCCACTATACCAGTCGGGGGTGGAGAGTATTTTAGTGTAGATATGTGATCATACCCAACTTTACATGCATCATAGCTCACCCCACATCTCACGTCGGGTGCAGCCTGACCATTTACATGCTTCATAGCTGTTACGTGTGATTAGCCTGACCTCTACATGCATCATAGCTAACCAACGGTTAGCCTGACCTTACAAGAATCATAGCTAATCACATGTAACCAGCCTGATCAAGTTCCCAAGCCGATCACATGTTAAAGCTAGTACTCATACACTTAGTCATAGGTTCTTGCTCATGGACATATTGTTTCTTCTCCTGTATTTACTTGCAGTATTTCCAGTATTTCTTTTATTTCTCGTACCTATACATGCTTCTGGTATATTTCCATCTAGAACTGCTACATAGTTTATATCATTAATATAGAACTGCTATTTAGAGATGTACTTTGCTCCTTCCTGACTGGAAAATATTTTTCCAGACTGTGACCTTAGTAGACTGGTTTCTGACACACTTGGGGATTGAAAGTTAATGATTGCAGGTATGATTATTTTGTCGTTAGACTTGTCTTGTATTTCTTGCTTGCCTGGATATCTCATCGTGCTTTAGTTTATGTGATTGAGTATTTCTAGCATTATTTTATGATATCCATGTCTCCTTATGGAGTTGGATATTCACGTGAGTTGATTAGATAGTTACATGACCTCGACAGCGTTCTACCGCCGATGCTGCGGCGTAGGCTGGACGTACCCACGCACTCGTGCCCCTAAACTGGGTGCGGGTCGTGACAACTTCGATGCGATACAGTACAAATGTGGTTCAACAGAAGACTGATACTACGTCACTACTACAACTTCAGGCTACTACTTGACAAGAAGAATGCTACCATCGTGTCTGGTTATTTTATATTTTATTATATATTTTTATAGTTTATTTTGAGTCTAGGACTTATGTAAATCGGATAACATTTTGGCAAGTAGATGCACCATAATCCAAAGTCCACTCAAAATGAGCCTACCTAAACCTGATCAAACCTTATATTCTAATCAAAACCAAAAACCTAGTTCAAACCTTCTCAAAAGTAGCATGAATCCAACAAGGACCATATTAGAAACAAACAAACCAAACTTGGACCGAGACCAAGTTCGACCCGAACTCTACCCGAACTATGTGTCACATTTCGTACCCAATATAGGTACATGAGTACGTAGGTACGTCCAGCCTATACCGCAACATCGACGGTAGAACGTTGTCTTGGTCAAGACTATCTAACTAGCAATCCTACATAAATATTCAACTCCATAAGGAGACAATGATATAATAATATAATTTAAAATACTCAAATACAGAACTAAAGTACGATAAGATATCAAAAGAATAATCCAAACACAACCACAAAGTCTAAACAACAGTATAATCTAAACTTCCAACAATAACATCCAAGTCTCAATATATGCCGAAAACAAATCTAGTACCAAAATCTGCAAAAAAAAACTAATTAATATAACTAGTTATTCCGGCTAGACCTCCTAGCAATCACACATGAGCTACAAGGTCCAAGGATGCATCTACTCTTCCTATGGCCCGTAATATGTCGGACACCAGTCCTTTAAGTCGTCGTCTGAAAAATATATCAAGTCAGAATTGGAGAGAAGTACAACCCAATAGCAGTTCCAATTAATTGACAATGACTATAAAATAATAAATAGAGGATGCTAATAAACTAATGTAATGACAAATAGTAAAGAGAATAGGCAATGTAAGCAATATGGTATAGCCAGTGCATATATGAAATGAAAGAGAAATAAACTACAATATCAGATTCAATGCAATATAATCTATGAAACTGAATATGAGGAACTACAACTATTCTAAGTGTTTGAAATACTAGTTTCGATAAGTGATCGTCTTAAAAACTTGTACGATAGCTATATGGCATGGTGTAAACCCCCTCACCCAAAATAGGTATTTTGTGTGTATTTTATATTATTATATTTATTATAGATTATTTTAAATATTAAATTACTTTAGAGTATTCTCTTAGTTAATTAGAAAATAAATTTTTTATTATATTTACTTATGTAAATATTTATTTAGAATCATTTTTAGGCTATTTTAGATTTTTGAAGATTTTTCTAGAATATTTAGGTAATTAAAACATAGGGAACGTAAATTTCTATGACTTTCATGATTTACTATGAGACCATACTTGAATATTGTTCCTACCAAATATTTATAACTCAAACTATATTTTAAATTAATTCAAATCTTGAGCCTACTAAGAAAGCAATTTCATGCATATCCTATCCTTATTTAAACTAATCCCAATTATATCCAAATTAGCCAATCCTAGTCGTATTCAATTAAGTAGTCTCCACCATTATAAATATCTATTAGACTTATGGAATAAACTCTTCTTTCATATTTTTCTTTCCCAAACTTCTCTTTTTTCGTCCAAAAACAGTCAAAATTTGTCATAAATTCAGCCTCATTTTCTAGTAGTTATGACGATTTAAAAAGACGATATCTCCTAGCTCCGGAATCCAAACGCGCTCCAGTTTTTTTTTGTTAGAACTATATCAAGCTTAGTTTTATGATTATGTAAATTATTTTAATAATTTATGAACCTATTTTTTCAAAAAATTCTAAAAGTGTCACTTGTCCAAAATCAGACGCATTTTGTTATTTTTGAGATTACGGGAGATCCCAAACTCGAAATTATGAACCGTTTGAAGTTCAAAAATTTGACATGATGAACTTATATAAAATTATTTTTCCAAAATTTAACATGCAAGTTTAATCTACTGTAAAATTTGTGCAACGTAGACGTAAATAGAAAACCACCGAAAACTGTCATCTATTCGTCCTTGTGGCCATAACTCTTTACCGACTTGTGATTTTATAAAACTGTCGATTCCGGCATTCATGTAGCGCTAAAATCTATAGAATTTTATACACAAATCTAAGATTTGAGTTGGTTGACTTTTTGGTCAATGGATTGTCTCAATTTGCGTGTCACGGATCACAAATCTGTAAAGTTGACTTTCTTTGGACCAAAATTAGGGTTTAACAATAAAATCAAATTATAATAAGATTAAAATACTATTTTAGGTTATTTTATTCAGAATTAAAATAGATTAAAATGGAGAACCTATTCACCCACTTTTGTAACCTAACTTGTTTAATTTATGTGACGGGTAGATCAGACGACGCCTTGAGTTGAGACTTCATTCCTTTTCAGACCAGGAAAGATACCTTGGCAAATTGCTTACAGTACTTTGCATGCTTATTATATTTTTATATATTTATTGCATGTGTGTTTTCTTTTAGTCATAATTATATACTATATATATGTTGACACACACTTGACACATAGTATCATGGGAGGGAAGGACAATCAGTAGACGTATGGGCTATAACCACTCTGGTAAACCATAGTAACTAGCACGCACTATGGTAGTCGTGTCCGATGGTTGCTACCCTCATGGTATGTCGGCTGATGGTGTCACGATGGTCTCTACCCTCGCGGTATGACGGCTGATAATGTCCCTGACGTGTGTGTGAGTTGTGAGATTAGATAGAGTAGCCTACCCATGCCCATACGTCGAAAAGTTGTCATTATTATGCATTTTTATATAGATTGTCTAGTGCAGCGTACTTATATATTTTCTGTCTATTATGCATGTTTTACTGTATTCAATTAGCACGCTTCTATGTATCTTGTTACGTTCCTCTGAGGACCTGGTCCCTTTTCAGGTGTAAACGATCATGACTATTCACAGGAGCACGGATCAGGACTAACTACTTATCTCTCTTTCAAGAAGATCTTCTCTCCGAGCCTCATTGATCATTAGATGTACTTATGTGGTTTCTCTTATATTCTAGTTGGTAGTGGATTTTTTCTGCCCAACTACTTGTTCTTATTAAGCATTTTATACTTGATTCAGTTATATAGTTGATTGGTTATTTGATTCTGTGGATGAGATCTAGTTATACCCTGTGACTTGTGATAATATATATATCATATGTGAGTTAGTATTCATATTACAACGTACGTGTGTATTATGGTATCCATATATTGGAGTTGCCATATACATACGGCTAACATGCTTACGTATTCCTAGTCCTACGTATTTTGGGACTGGGACGTGACATATTTTTGTGGTGGCCTATGCAGGTCGAGAGCATATTGTCTCGGTTATGTTACTGTACCGAGCAAGCCCGCGCATAGGATTAGAGTATAGGATCTCATCCACTTATTTAACCACCTCCCTTGATTTTATTTCGCATTCTTATTTGATTGCTTGCATTGCATCTTGCTTGATCCTTTCACAACGTCAATCTTATCTTTTCTTTCGTGCTTGATAGGGGTTAGAAAGATGACTTGTACTAGGTATATATACTCTATTATTCAATAACACTATTAGTTAAATTCTTGTAAGTTGGGTAGTTTACCTCATAACCTAGTATCACATAGTCCTTTTGACCCATTAATGAAGTATAATTGAATGACACCAACTATAGACTTACATAAGAAGATAGTATTTATCCAGACTGTAGAACTTAGAGGCCCATAACCCCATTCTGTCAACCAGAGACTTAGATAAGAAGTTAGTATGACAATTGTAGAGGCACAACACCGATCTTCTTGGTGAACTTAAATTATTTTTGTACCTTCTTTTATCATAATCTAGCGTACTTATATTTTCTGGACTACCTTCGCTTATGCTGCTATTTTATAGCCTAGTTTTGCAAGCTTATTCTTTTATCGAGCTTGTTCATGACATATGTGTTATTGGGGACGCCTACTAATACATTGTCTAAATTAGAATCAGTGTATTGCGGTCTGATCAACCTTAACGCACTTGGTTCGCTCTTCGCATGACTACTTTACGTGGATTGAGATATAGTTGATTCAGCATGTTAGATGAATATACTTGCCTTTAGACATGTTCGAGCATATCTTATTGGTTACATAACTATACTGATATGAGCATGTGAATAGGAATTTACCAAAATAAGATTTCAATCCACAACTGCCCTGACAACTTTCTTTTTGAATTCTTTAATCGCTTTTAACCCCGTACTTGTATTCTATCACCTCCTCCTTGAATTCTTTATTATTGTTTTTTGTCTTCCCCTATTTCGGAAAGACGAACGCTCGTGCTTGGTATAAGTTTGATATACGGATAGTACTAGATATACCCCATAGGCCAATCACATTACTTGGTGACTATCTTTTGTAATTAATGACATAAAACATGTGAGATATTTTTTTTGGATTGAATAACATGATTAAATAATTTGAGGACATTTTTCTTAAATGTATAGCCTATGTGATAGATCGATAAATTCTAAATTGGGTAGAAATTACATTGTCAACTTGCGGTAAATTTTTTTAGATTGTAATCAAGTAAGATTATATTGAGATATTTAAGTCATTTTAATTTTAAGAATTTTTAGAAGAATGATTTAGATTATGATGATTTAACTTTAAAGATAAGAATGCCTCATAGAATAAATTTTAAAATTTTGATATTGTAGACCAAATATTTATAATTTGAGTACATGATTTAAAATTTGAATATTGGAGATTAAATTAACAATTTAAATTTTGAGAATAAAAAAAATATATATATAGAACTCAAAACTTGAACATTGATGGATTGAATTCAAAATTTTATAATTTGATGATTTGAATTAAAAGTAGAATTTTGATTGTTGGATCACCTATTTGAAATATTGATAATAGAAATTGAATTTAAAATTTGAAGAGTGCAAAATTCTTAGGTTGAAATATAGGAATAAGATTTGATTAGAATTGTTTAAAATTTATAGGAGATTATGATAGTTGAAAATCGTGATATAAAATTTGATGTGGGTTATTTAAATCTTCAAGATATCATATAGATTTGAATTAAATTTGGAAGTTAATTTTTTAAAAATTTAGAAGTGATTATGATAGGTTAAATTTTGATTTAAACAATGGTTATTTTAATTTTAAAGAGATTATGATGGATTTGAATAGATTTTTTCATTTAAATTTTTAAGAAGATTGCGGTTGACTTATTTTAGAAACGAATGCGAAATATTTAACAAATTATTCCTTATTTTTAATTTCGAGGACAAATTTTTTGTAAGTTGGGTAGATTATAAATCCCCTCACCCAAAATAGGTATTTTGTGTATATTTTATATTATTATATTTATTATAGATTATTTTAAATATTAAATTACTTTAGAGTATACTCTTAGTTAATTAGAAAATAAATTTCTTAGTATATTTACTTATGTAAATATTTATTTAGAATCATTTTTAGGCTATTTTTTATTTTTGGAGATTTTTTTAGAATATTTAGGTAATTAAAACATAGGGAACGTAAATTTCTAGGACTTTCATGATTTACTATGAGACCATACATGCATATTATTCCTACCAAATATTTAGTTTAGGTTAAAATATTTAATTATATTTTTTTGTAATTTATTTAGAATTTTAAGAAATTTATTTCGATTTTTGAAATTATTTAAGATTTATTTGGATATATATAGTCTTAATATTAGATAGATGTTAATTAGTGTTAATAGATATTAATATGATTATATATAAATTATTTGTATTACCTTTAATTCTATTTAAGATTATAAATTTTTGAGATAAACTCAAACTCTATTTTAAATTAATTCAAATACTGAGCCTACTAAGAAAGCAACTCCATGCATATCATATCCTTATTTAAACTGATCCTAATCATATCCAAATTAGCCAATCCTAGTCGTATTCAATTAAGTAGTCTCCACCATTATAAATAACTATTAGACTTATGGAATAAACTTTTTTTTTCATATTTTTCTTCCCCAAACTTCTCTTTTTTTTTAGTCCAAAACAGTCAAAATTCGTCATAAATTCAGCCTCATTTTCTAGTAGTTATGACGACTTAAAAATATGATATCTCCTAGCTCCAGACTCCAAACGTGCTCCAATTTTTTTTGTTAGAACTATGTCAAGGTTAGTTTTCTGATTATTTAAATTATTTTAATAATTTATGAACCTATTTTTCCAAAAAATTCTAAAAGTGTCAGTTGTCCGAAATCAGACGCATTTTGGTGTTTTTAAGAATACGGAAGATCCCGAACTCGAAATTAAGAACCGTTTGAAGTTTCAGAAAGGTGACATAATGAAATTATATAAAATTATTTTCTTAGAATTTAAAATATAATTTTAATCTACTATAAAATTCGTGCAACGTAGACGTAAATAGAAAACTACCGAAAACTGTCATATATTCGCCCTTGTGGCCATAACTCTTTACCGACTTATGATTTTATAAAACCGTCGATTCTTGTATTCATATAGCACTAAAATCTATAGAATTTTACAAACAAATCTAGGATTTGAGGTAGTTGACTTTTTGGTCAATAGATTGCCTCAATTTGCGTGTCACGGATCACAAATCCGAAAAGTTGACTTTATTTGGACCAAAATTAGGATTTAACAATCAGATTATAATAAGATTAAAGTAATATTTTAGGTTATTTTATTCAGAATTAAAATAGATTAAAATGGAGGAACCTATTCACCCACTTTGTAACCTAACTTGTTTAATTTATGTGACGGATAGATCAGACGACGCCTTGAGTTGAGACTTCATTACTTTTCAGACCAGGCAAGATACCCTGCCAAATTGCTTACAGTACTTTGCATGCTTATTATATTTTTATATATTCATTACATGTGTGTTTTCTTTCAGTCATAATTATATACTATATATATGTTAACACACACTTGACACATAGTATCATGGGAGGGGAGGACAATCAGTAGGCGTATGGGCTATAACCACTCTGATAAACCATAGTAACTAGCATGCACTAGGGTAGTCATGTTCATTGGTCGCTACCCTCACGGTATGTCGGCTGATGGTGTCACGATGGTCGCTACCATCGCGGTATGACGACTGATGATGTCCCTAACGTGTGTGGGAGTTGTGAGATTAGATAGAGTAGCCTACCCATGCCCATACGTCAAAAAGTTGTCCTCATTATGCATTTTCATATTGACTGTCTAGTGTAGCATACTTATATATTTTCTATCTATTATGCATATTTTATAGTATTCAATTGGCATACTTCTATGTATCTTTTTACGTCCCTCTGAGGACCTGGTCCTTTTCCAGATATAGACGATCATGACTATTCGCAAGAGCACGGATCAAAACTAGCTACTTATCTCTCTTTCGAGGAGGTCTTCTCTCCGAGCCTCATTGATCATTAGATGTACTTATGTTGTTTCTCTTATATTCTAGTTGGTAGTGGATTTGTCTCCGCCCAACTACTTGTTCTTATCAAGCATTTTATACTTGATTCAATTATATAGTTGATTGGTTATTTAATCTGTGGATGAGATCTAGTTATGCCCTGTGACTTGTGATAATATATATACCATATGTGAATTAATGTTCATATTACAACGTACGTGTGTATTATGGTATCCATATATTGGAGTTGTCATATACATACAACTGGCATGCTTACGTATTCCTAGTCCTACGTATTTTGAGACTGAGATGTGACACATGGCTAATTATAGGTAAGGTATATGATTAACACTAACAATATTTTATAATTTACAATAGGAATATGATCACATCTCTTACTAGCATTTCCTCTGCCCCAACTTGTATACTGGATCCAGCCATGACACGTTACGATAAACGATCAATGTCCAATAATAATACCATATATGATGTCTGATGTCAATGTCGTATACGATGTTAATACGATAACAATTGTAACATCTTATGACTGAAGATCCAATCTATATACTAGTCCATATACCATAGTGTCAAGAATCAGATGTAACATTTTTAAATACTTAAAATATAGTAATTATCAAATAATAGAAACTATTAGAGAATGTACTCGCCCGAGGTCCAGAGAAATGAATATCAAATAATGTTCGTCTCGGTGTCTCATAGACCTAAATATGAATTACAAGTCAAAATAGTGTTTTAGAATTATAAACATGCTAAACTAGCTTTAAACAAGGTCTCTGGGTCAACATTGGGTCAAACTTGGTCCATACATTGATTATAAGTTAAAACTACCTATTGAGTTGACTTTTAGAGTCAAACTAGTCAATACTAGGTTGAACCTAAGTTTCTAAGTCAAACTGGATAATATATACCACATACCCTATCTCTATAATGGTACCCACGTATTATGGTGCACTAATACCTACTAGTTCTCTAAATATCCATATTTCACATATAGGTACATACACCTATACACATACTCTATATTCATCTAGATTCATTAGTACACAATACACCATCTATGTAACGTTTGATATACCAGTGTTCATGGTCACACTCACAGAGACCTTAACCCCAAACTCATATACTTAAACACTAATACAACACTCTAATCTCTTGGATTGTAGTTCACTAACTTGGAACGAGTATACCCATGACACTCTCATAAATCCTCAACTGATTTTAGTAAGCTCTGCAACCATTGATACTAACCTCACCTCTCTAACACTAAGCTCACCAAGGCACTGCCCTTGGTACTTACACTTATAGACACACTAAGTCACCACCACCAACACTCTACTAATACACTTGAGCGACTGCACTAGCACAATATGTCCCTAACCTCTCATCTCCCTGATACTTGGTTTCACTGGTACTAAGCAACCCATTCACCACTCTAATTCACTAACCTGAGCCCAAGCCTTAACCCCCTACGTCCACTTCCTATCAATGTAAACATAATCCCTTGTACTATAACCCCAAGCTCTAAGTGCACATCAACTTTCCCTGTCCTGCACCAACACAGTTGATGTTGTGTGCAGGGTCTCTAGCATCTCGAACCTACCTCCCCCATCTGCATTTTGGTACAACCACATAATATTCTCCTCACTTCACTGATCGTTATTGTTCTTTACACACTCCCTCTCTCTCTAATACCTACATGTGCAACTTCAGATGCACATACACAGATACTTTTTGGCATTCTGGTGCCATAGACATCTACCTCAAAATACTTCCTCACACTACCTCACTTGTAACCCTTTCTATTCATGTTTAGCACACAACTACCACCGTACTGATACACCGTTAAGCCCCTCACTGATACAGTGAACTGCATAGTTCACTTACTACTGCAGTACCCAAGCCCCTTTCACTGATTTCTTATTGCAGTCCACCTCTTTAACATATTCAGTTCCTTGTAGGAATTTACTGGCACCTACTTCGGCAGTAGTGCACATGCTCGTGCACTACCCAGAAGTTCAAAGCTTAAATTGCTACCTATATCCAAAACTGTACTATACCTGCAGCTAACACATGTTGCAACCTCAACCAAACTATAGAGCCAACACATCCTCCCCAGATCTGAGCTGCCAAAAGCAACAAGTAAACTGTAAACCCCCTTGATTTATTCTGTAGATAGTCAGGGTTAGATTTGGAAAATTTTAGTTTTAGCAGCAAATGTTGAGGTTTAGAGTGGAGATAGGTTTGTCTGGTAATTAACTTATTTAATTAAAATCCTTGGCGTGCCCTATCATCGCTAAATTAATCGGAGCCCAATATCAGCCCATAAATTCCATCGGGCTATTGTACTTCTGACTTGACTCGCCAAATTAGGCATTGGACTTTTTCGTCACTTAAAATCAGTTTTCGTTGTGCTCTAAATTAATTGCACAATTTTCCGAAAATCGTAACCCATATTTAATTCCGTGTCGGACACCTGTGTCGTTACCCTCAATTTTGAGATACCAACTTAACCCATTGAGCCAGACCAACTAAAGGGTCCAAGACTGACTCCAAGCCTCCACCATTTTTGACCTTGCGTCATTTTCGGATTTTGATCCCAAGTGCCCCAATTTAATTTAAAAGCACGGGACACTTTAATTCTATTTAAATCGAAGATACAAATTTTTCTTAATCCTATTTTAATCCTTAATTAATTCTGTTGGCTATTAAATTAAACCCGTGCCAAACCACCAACACCCCCTCGCCATGCAAATCATTACCCGCAATTTTCTCCATAATTTTTGCGTCATTTTATGTGTTCATGCAATTTTCCGAATTTAAGGGGCTAAGTTGCAATTTAGTGATTTTAGGTGCCCTCATCCCATTGGCCAAAACCAAATGGAGGGGTCACAAAATTTGGTCCAAATTACACTCATCCATTCACCGCTCCTCATGAAGAAATTATTTTTCTTCATGACATATCTAGGCCCTCTATTTTGAATAGGAGCATCTCCACCCTCCATCCATTCACCACTCCCTATAAAATATCACATCACCCCACCCTCACAAACTCCAACCGGCCCTAATCCTTAAGTGTGGAAAACCCCCTCTCTCTCTCTCTACACTCCCCCATTTATTTGCCCATGCAAAGAACCCCTTCCTCCATTCTTCTCCTTCTTCTTCCTGTATTTCTTCTCCCTCCTTCTCACTAAGGACCCACCGGCCGACTTCGGCCCGCTCCGGCCCGACTCCGACCGACCGGTCGCTCCGGCTACAGCCCGCCAACCTTCCCGCACGGCCTGAGCAGCAGCCCGCTCCGGCTACAGCCGCGACTGTGTGTTCCCGACCGACCGTTGGACTGAGCAGCAGCCTGCTCCGGCCCGTTCTCGACCGGCTGTGAACCCCCCCGACCGGCGGCTCTCACCCAGCAGCTGTTCCCCCGTGGCTGAGCAGCCCCCGACCGGCGGCTCTCACCTAGTAGCTGCTTCCCCGACCTTCGGCAGTACCTCCCCCGACCGACCGGTGAACGTTTCTCCCCCCCCTCCCCGCGGTTGTTCCCTCGACGGAGCTACTGTGGCCGACTTCGTAGCTGCCGAACGAGGAAGCTCCGGCTGCAGCTTCCACCGACAGCCCGACTGACCGTGCTTCCCCGTCGGACTGAACAGTCCCGCTCCGGCGTTGCAGCCCCCACTACTCTTCCTCTCAGACTCCCTCATCTCCTCCCTGTCCGCTACACCATCACCACCACCATCGGCACCTCGTAGTCGAGGTACAGCTCTCCCCTCGCCTTGTCTCTT
Source organism: Iris macrosiphon (assembly GCA_036927795.1). Classification (NCBI taxonomy): domain Eukaryota; kingdom Viridiplantae; phylum Streptophyta; class Magnoliopsida; order Asparagales; family Iridaceae; genus Iris; species Iris macrosiphon. The sequence continues at coordinate 50,145,833 of JAYESA010000011.1, read as the reverse complement.
GTTAGTGTTGTTTTAATTATGAGATTAAGGTTATTACATGTGGTTAGTTAGTGTTCGTTTCAACACATTATATAAGTAAGAATGAGGATTTTTGAATACTTATGGTTGTGTGCATTAGCTAGGGATTTTGGTTACATAATGTGGATATGTATGGCTAGTGTAGTGTGGTACTTGAAATATGTGATCGATGTTTATATAGATTGTGGTGTTTCGAGGATTATGCGTAGATATAGTTGTTAGGGTTTAATTTATATATTTTTGGCGTAAATAGGGTTAGCGTAGTTTAGTACTTGAACAATATGGTTTAAGATGAATGATAATTATAATGACTTGGGGTCAAGGTCTAATGGTGAACTTGGAGGTTTAATCGTCATCAGTATATTAATATGGATTGGAATGAGAGACATTGAGCTTTAGGGTTCAATGTATTTATTTATGAGCATGGTAATCTATAGGGTTGAGCAGAATTTGTGGGTGAAATGATCATGAGGGTTGAGGAAGACCTAATATTTAATAAGTAAATACAGTCAGGGAGTGAGCACACCTGATACAGAACCACGTGATGAATATGGTCATAATGAGGATTTATCGAGGAGAGTGTACAAAGGATTAGTTGATGGACTATCGTACCGATAGTCAACTATGGTCAACCCCCTAATGTCTTGTCCCTGTGAGTCGTAGCTGAGTTTGAGTTTAGTTATAGATGCATGTCGCATCCCTGCTTGACATAGAATAGACTATTGATTCTGGTTTGTATCTCATCTCTAGGTACTGCGGGACTTGAGGACTTGAGGACTTGGATGAGGTACCAGATCCCCGTCATCAGCAACCGCACGCAGGCAAGTGTACCTTGGCACCCTGTATTTCAGTTACAGATATTTATTATTTTGTTATATACATTGTGCACGTATTATTGCTGACGTTCGGTACTTTGCGTCCGGTTCACAACCGGGTGAAGACGTACATCGTAACATTTTAGGAAGATTGTTGGATGATTCGTAGTATCTCGATATGCGTACCTGAGTTTATCGACACCCAGGACACACTCATACACTGTGATCATGCCAAATTCCTGTATCCTGATACTGACATCATGACCAGAGGCTGGGACGACCTTAGGGTCGCGTCTGTTGAGTTATTTCTGTGTGTCGAGACTGTTAGATAGAGGTTCAGGTTCAGCGCACCATCGTTGACCGCTTGGGAAGGGAAAGACAGTTACTAGACGCTTGGGCTACTCTGCACGCGCTTATATATTTATGTAGTATTTTGTAGTGATTCCTGTATCTAGTGTAGTGGTATCACCCGTGTGTCTCTGTGCTCGGAGCTGCGGTATGACCCGTGTGTCTCTGTGTTCGGAGCTACGGTTTTATTTTAGAAAGCCCACGCGTCGAACGTTGTCTTTAAACTGTGTCATACTTGTTTGGTTATGATAGAGTACCCTGTTGTTATACTTGTACTTTCTGTTTACTTGGCATGATGTATTTCCGTACCTTGTTACGTCCCTCTGAGGACCTGGTTCCCTGCCAGTTTTGCAGCATAGACGATTACGGAGCTTTTGGAGTGGCTGTTGGAGTTGCATGTCTTGCGAGCATGGTACTAGGTACTCACATCTTATCTACTGGTATTATGGTTATTTTATATTGATTATTTATCTGCTGTTGTAGCCTAGTTTTTATATACTCATACTTCGTCTCGAGTCTATTCGAGTTAGTATGTTATTGGGCGGCCGACTCTAGCATATATAGCTTTTTCTTGTATACTGATGTACATTGTGGATTGAGACATAGAGGTTTATATTTATGGAATATCTAGATAGTTCCTTTTATATTACAGCTTATACGTATTCGAGTCAGACCAGAGTCTGGTCGAATGCGTAGCTGGTGTGTCACGTATTCCTGGTCCTACGTATTTTGGGACTGGGGCGTGACAGAACTGCTCAAACTGTTGTTGCACTTCAACTAGCAGGTGCTCGACTACTGCATCCTAATTACCTTCACTGCAGACCTGACCCCAACTAAGCTGCATGCACTAATAATTCCCCACTCCCATTACACCCACAACTATACATATATGTATAGTTATATACACCTTTAAAGGTATATATATATATATATATATATATATATATATACACACACACACACACTTCCTTTATATATGAATATATATACACTTATACACCAATCTTGCACTTAATGTAAATGTAAAAACACACACACAATCCATTGGCATTCTACTAAATACTTGGTGTGCAATACTCAAAGTTTGTGATACGCATATGATACTCACTCTCAACCTTAATACAATCACTCATAACACCTAGGACATCTCTAAAATACCAAATATAATATGTATGATTTCAAAGAGCTATTTTAATATAAAATAGAAAATTTAACATGCTAGAGCCCAAATCATATTGAAATACCCAACCTACAGCTCTATATCATTGTGTATCGTGATACGAACTTCCTGTATCCATTTGTGGACATGTATACTGTCACGAACCGCACCCAGAATATCGGTACTAGTAAGCAACATCCAGCCTACGCCGCAGTATCAGCAGTAGAATGCTGTCTAGGTCAATAATACTAACTAAACATCTTACACAATATATATAAGGTACTTGTCAATGTTATCTCCACTCTAAACGAAAGAACAAAATATAATGACATGATAATGATATCCATACTCAATCATAATATCAAACTAAGAAAGATAAATCATGATATGGAATAAGGAAGATGAAATAGGAATCACAATACAATCACAAGTCCATAATAATATATACATGCCAAAAGTCTCAATAAAAGTCTAATACATACCTAAACAATAAGTCTAAGCCTCCTCAGTATCTGGCACTAGGTCTTCCTGCTCTAAAAGAGTATCCTCTAATGGTATGTCATCTTGAGGCCCGTAGTAAGTGAGATACTGGTCACAAAGTCAATCATCTAAAAAATATATCTGGTTAGGATTGGAGTGAAGTACATACCTCTTAAAGCAGTTCCAAATACATAATCAAGTATATATAACATATAATAGAAAATGATACATGATAATTAGCCATAAGAAATGGAATGAACTAAAGTAAACAGGTTATATACTGGAATGAAGAACATGCAATATGAATTACTGCAAGTAATAGAAATAGATAAAACTAGCTACTGTGTCATAGAGTACAAGTTTATTATGTGATCGGTTTAGGTAGAACAAGAATATAATATGGTAACTCGATTATACGTGTGATATATAATCGACATGTACACGAATACACTTGGGCTTGATCACATAACCAACTCCTACTCCCCCATCCCCAACCAATACTTATGGATCCAATCACGACACGTTATGAACACGAATATTGGCACACTGAAGACGAGTAGTGTGTGAACATGAAGTACATGATAATCAATATCCGATACACACGATAAAATACATGTGAAGGAATACCCGCTGAATACGGTAAAGGGATAACATCTCCTGATATGATCCATATAGTATCAGTCCGTATAACCACTGTGTCAAAATCAAGTATACAGTTTTATAACATGTGATATATACACCATTATGCAATAAAAACTGACAGGGAGATGTACTCTCCTCTGCTCCTGAGCAAAGGGTGTCTCTCAATGTCCAAGCTAGTGTCACACAATCATATTTAGGAAATATTATGTCAATAGGTGTAATAAAGTGATAAAATGCTAGAATGAGCTAAAACATAATTTATAGGTCCAACTAGGTTGTACTAGCTTTTACCTAGGTTCCTAGGTTGATAACCAGACTATACTAGTGATTGATAGGTTATGGTTGGGTCTCTAGGTCAAAACCTTAAGAAACTAGCCAAATTAGCTAATAGCACTAATATACATATATAGTAGATAATATGATACTCCATATATCTTAATATACTATTAAACTCATGTATGCAAGTACTATATATATAGTATCCTAGTATTTAGTTACTAACTAATATCTACCCTTACTAACTAATACTCAATAATTGATATCATACCTACACTAACTTATATTATAATGCTAACCAACTGATACTAACAACTAGTTCTTAACTTATACTAATGGCAACTGATACCGCATGCTAACTAACTAATATACCTAACACTAACAACTATTGCTCTTATAAATACATATCTCAAACAAATCAATATCTGATACACTAGCTTCAGTCTTCAGTTATGAACTGGTGATACTGCACCCATAAGCTAAACTACCCCCTACTGATACAGCAACTAATGCATGTTTGTCAATACTGCTAATTACATTAACATCACCGTATAATATTCACAAAACCCCAACTTGACAACTGAATCCCCCTTGCTTAGACTAGAATACATACTGATACATGTATATCTTTAAATTGCTGTCTGAATCTGTGTCTAGTATGGATACACTACCCCTTACTGACCTCACCTTAGTTTTTTTTTAGCTGCTGCTATTACCTCAATTTTTTATGCTACTACTCTTGCTTATTGCCATTTGATACATGCTACTTGCTGTTTTAAAACATGCTTGTGCCGACATTGCTGCTACTGCTTGTATCGCTTAAACTCGATCCCCATAATAGCACACCTTTCCAAGTATGTAACAGTCCTTAAATCCCTCCTTCCTTGTTGTCAACAGCAACAGCAACAATAACTTCAACCCTATTGCGGTTAGCAGCAAGCACCCAAGAACTTCACCTCACTTCCTTGCTGCTACTGAATTCCTGTTGCTGCTGCTGCAACTGCCAGTGCTTTGATACTCTCGAGTATCAGAGATGCTCAAGCTTCCTCACTGTACACACACACACACACACACACACACACACACATACACACACACACACATATATATATATATATATATACACACACACACACATGGACACATGCAACCCTCCTTCATTCCTCACTTGGCATGAACACTCATACTCAAATACCGGATACTCACAAGGTTGCTCTCTATCTCACATACCACACATTACCCAACACTCATACACATACAACTATGTATAAAATATATATATACATATATAAACACTCAATATCATATACACATATATATATCATATATTAGAGACAATAATACAAACACCTAGAGTGTGTATTTGAGAAAATTCATGATACACACCCAAGTGAGAAGCCACTAATCCAATTTCTTCACAATAATTATATATATATATATATATATATATAATACATCATAATATAACTGAAGTAACTTGTTAAAATGAGAATCAAAGAGTAATAGTACAAAACTTCCAAAATAAAGCTCCATATCATACGGTATCATACCGTATCGTGATATGGCCTACTCGTGTCCAATTGGAGATACATACCTAGTTCCACTACCCTAATCTAAGTCTAATTGGATCTAATTGGTCTCATGACACATAATTGTTGTGTCAATCTCGTATTTCCCCCATACCATATAGAATTCACAATACGTAACCAATTGATCTAGAACTTGTTCCTATAGGTAGTCCTATGATGTGATTCCTAATGGTCAAATGCATGATTTAGAAGATATAATAAAGAAAAATTCAAAAATTACCAATTGGGAGATAGTTTTCCAATAAAAATATAATTGGACACGATCCGGACACGATCTCTCCACCAATGCTCCTCCTTCTTATGCTTCTTGCTTCTCCAAGCTCCAAAGCTCTTCTAATGGTGAAAGTGAGAGGGGATGGAAGTAAATTTAGAGAGAAATAAATAAAAGAAATAATGGAAAATTGGGGATTTAATTTCTAGATCTAAATGAATACAAATTAGAGGAGAGAATGAGAGAGAAAAGCCCCCTCTCTATGATGTATTAGGGAAAAATAATTAGGAAGGGCTATTTGGGTAGTTTCTAACTAATTATAATTAAACTAATTCTTTCTAATTAATTAGTGAGAATGTTCTAATGGGCTTGGGTCCAAGTTAGGCTCACTAGCTGTCATGACAAGTCTAATTGGGCTTACAAGTGACGAGTCAAACTATTGGACTAGCCTCATAATAAAAAAATAAATAATACAAGTCATAAATAATTTATAGCTCACTAATAATTAAATAATTAATACAATCATCAAATAAATACTATAACACACTAATATTAATATTTATTCCTAAAAATTTTACCCATATCAAATTATCAAACTACCCCTAGTTGAAAAAGTGAGGGTTACAATCCTACCCAACTTAAAAATAAATTTATCCTTGAAATTTAAGGAAGAACTAACTGCTCACATCAATCAATATAAGCAAGAAATAATTATACCTCACGGCTCAAACAAATAAGGATATCACTCGTGCATCTCAGCCTCTCGCTCCCAAGTACTCTCTCTTGGCAAATGATGCCTCCACGCGGCGCATACCAAATGAATCGTCTAGTTTCACAACACCTTCTCCCTGTGATCTAAAATTTCCACGGGCTGCTATGGGTAACTAAGAGTGGAACCAACCTCGATCTCCGAGTGATCCAATACATGGCTAAGATTTGCCACGTAACGTCTCAGCCGTGACACATGGAACACGTTATGCATTCCCTCTAATGCATGTGACAAGTCTAGTCTGTAGGCCACTACACCGACCCTCTGAAGAACACAGAAAGGTCTGATGTACCATGGACTAAGCTTTCCGCCTCCACCAAAGCGAATCGTGTCCCGTGTTGGAGAAATCTTCAAGAACACCAGATCGCCAACCTAGCACGAAACACAGCCTTATCACTCTAACTATTACATGCAATCACAAGCAATATAAGCAATCACAAGAAACAACCTACTCGAATCTCCAGAAACATCGTGACTCCTCTTGGGCCTGAGATCCAGATCCTCCTCAGCAATCTGGACATCTATCAAGATATCCTCGAAGGTAGCGGTACGATGACTAGAAGTGCGTGACCTAAACTCCCTCTTCAACCCCTTTCTGAACTTTCGGGCTCGATATTCTAGGTCCCAAATAATAGACGGTACAAAATGGCTCAAACGACAGAACTCTGTTTCGTACTTGTCGACCGACATGTTCCCTTGGATCAAGTCATAAAACTGACTCCAAAGCTCTTATGGCCACGTCGGGGAATAACTTTTCTTGAAAAGCACTTTAAAAGTCTCCAATATAATTTCTCGTGCGGTAAGCCTGGGCTCTGTGCGATACCAATTAAGTAAAATATCAAACATCTAACTGTCGGCTACCTCGATCTACAAGCTCTTTAGGATCTGGGCCAATCGTAGGTTTCTCTCCATATCCTCTGACCAGTCATCAGCATAGAGTATCCCTTCGATACCCTAGAACTCTCGAGGTGCCATCCTCTTAAAGTCAACTATAGTGCTTGGCAACTACTGCTGGCCAGGATGCTGCTGGGCAACTCTCTCCACTATCTGTAGGGCCACCTGATGAGCATTCTCCATGCTCTCCCTCATCAGCTCAGTCTGCACTTGGTATGCCTCTGCCTGCACCCTCTGAGCCTCAGCCTGAACACGCTGGGCCTCCGTCGACACCCTCTGGGAATCTACCATGCCCTGGATTAAAGTAAAATCCTATGCCTCGTCAGCAGGAACACCTCCAAGAAAATTAAATTATGGCGGGAGAGGAAGGTCCTCCAAAATAACTGGAGCAGCCCTATGGAAATGTGGGGGGGGGGGAGGACCCCCGAAAGTTGCTGAAACTTCTATGTAGACATAAGGTGAAGGAATAGTCCCTACCATTTCCTGTATAGGAGGTCGAGAAGTCGCTGACCTCTCGGACAAGGCACTGCTCTCGATCGCTGTGATCTGGTCTTCAGCGCAATCATGAAGACATATCGAAACAAGAAGAAGTTAGTAATGTGCACGAATATGATATCATCAAGAAAGGACAACAATATTCAGAGAAAATAATATCCAGAGCGAATAAGGATAGCAAAATCCATAGATTGAAAATATTTCTTGTTGTGATTGAGTATTTGCTCTCATCCTAGTATACTATATACTAAATCCTATCGCAGGCTCGTAGTAGTACAACTAAGTTGTTGCACTACCATGGTATCATACTAATTATGAAGCTAGACCTAAATGGGCCACTACTAAAATATGTCATGACCCGCATCCGATATAGGAGCACGAGTACGTGGGTACGTTCAGCCTACGCTGCAGCATCGGCGGCAGAACGATGTCTAGGTCAAGACTATCTAACTAGCAATCCCACATAAATATCCAACTCCATAAGGTGATAATGATATAACAATATTATATAAAATACTCAATCACATGACTAAAGCATGATAAGATATTAAGAATAATCCAAACACAACCACAAAGTCTAAACAATAGTATAATCTAAACTTTCAACAATAACATCCAAGTCTCAATATATGCTAAAAATATATCTGGTACCAAAATTTGCAAAAAGAAACTAATTAATATAACTAGTGATTCCTACTAGATCTTCCGACAATCACACCTGAGCTACAAGATCCAAGGCTACAGCTACTCTTCTTGTGGCCCGTAATATATCGGACACCAGTCCTCTAAGTCATCGTCTGAAAAAATATATCCAGTCAGGATTGAAGCAAAGTATAACCTAATAGCAGTTCCAATTAATTGACAAGGACTATAAAATAATAAATATAGGATGATATATACAGTAAGAAAATAATAAACTGATGCAATGGCAAATAGTAAAGACAGCAGGCAATGTAAGCAATAAGATATAGCCAGTGCATATATGAAATGAAAGACAAATGAACTACAATATCATATTCAAGGCAAAATAATCTATGAAACTGTATATGAGGTACTACAACTATTCTAAGTGTTCGAAATACTAGTTTCAATATGTGATCATCTTGGGAACTTGTACGATAGCTATATGGCCTGCTAATCATACGTGAGGTATATGATTAATATTAACTATATTTTACAATTTACAATAGGAATATGATCACATCTCTAACTAGAATTTCTCCTGCCCCAACTAGTACATTGGATCCAACCATGACACATTACGATACACGATCAATGTCCAATAATAATACCATGTACGATGTCTAATATCAATGTCATGTACGATGTCAATATGATAACCATTGTAACATCTCATTAATAAAGATCCAAGCTATATACTAGTCTGTGCACCATAGTGTCAAGAATTAGATGTAACATTTATAAATACTTGAAATATAGTAATTATCAAATAATGGAAACTATCAGAGAATGTACTTGCTTGAGGTCCAGAGCAATAAATATCAAACAATGCCCGTCTCGGTGTATCAGAGACCTAAATATGAATTACAAGTAAAAATAGTGTTTTAGAATTATAAATATGCTAAACTAGCTTTAAACAAGGTCTTTGGGTCAACACTAGGTTAAACTTGGTCCATACATTGATTATAAGTTAAAACTACCTATTGAGTTGACTTTTAGAGTCAAACTAGTCAACACTAGTTAATACTAGGTTGAACCTAAGTTTCTAAGTCAAAATGGATAATATACACTATATATACACTACTACCTATGATACATACTATTATTTTGTCCTATAGAAAGATACCTCAGTCCATATCTTAATACTTACCCTTATCTTAAGATACCCCAAATATCTTAGCTAGATACAATACCTTAGTCTATCAACCCGACTTACCTTGCACTATATGCATGATACCTTAGTCTATAACATACACCTTGCCCTTTACCCTCATACACCCAAATACAAGTAATTATATATCTTCCTAGACATATACACACACACTCTACCCTTTCTTAGTTGTGATTAACACACAAGACCCGCATACCCTATCTCTATACTGGTACCCACGTATTATGGTGCACTAATACCTACTAGTTCTCTAGATATCCATACTTCACATATAGGTACATACACCTATACACATACTCTATATTCATCTAGATTCATTAGTACACAATACACCATCTATGTAACGTTTGATATACCAATGTTTATGGTCACACTCACAGAGACCTTAACCCCAAACTCATATACTTAAACACTGATACAACACTCTAATCTCTTGGGTTGCAGTTCACTAACTTGGAATGAGTATACCAATGACACTCTCCTAAATCCTCAACTGATTTCAGTAAGCTCTGCGACCATTGATACTAACCTCACCTCTCTAACACTAAGCTCACCAAGGTACTACCCTTGGTACTTACACTTATAGACACACTTAGTCACCACCAACAACACTCTACTAATACACTTGAGTGGCTGCACTAGCACAATATGTGCCTAACCTCTCCTTTCCCTGATACTTGGTATCACTGGTACTAAGCAACCCGTTAACCACTCTAATACACTAACCTGAGCCCAAGCCATAACTCCCTACTTCCACTTCATATCAATGCGAACATGATCCCTTGTACTGCGCTACCAAGATCCAAGTGCACATCAACTTCCCCAGTCCTGCACCAACATAGTTAATATTGTGTGCAAGGCCTCTTTCATCCCAAGCCTACCAACTCCCCTATCTGCATTCTGGTACAGCCATACAATATTATCCTTACTTTACTGATCATTGTGGTTCTTTACATACTCCCTTTCTATTTGAAACCTACATGTAAAACTTCAGTTGCAAATACACAGATACTTGGTGGCATTCTGGTGCCATGGACACCCACTTCAAAATACTTTCTCATACTACCTCACTTGTACCCTTATATGTTCATGTTTAGCACACAACTACCACTGTACAGATACACCCTTAAGCCCCTCACTGACACAGTGAACTGCACATTCACTTACTACTGTAGTACCCGAGCCCCTTCACTGACTGCTCATTGAAGTCCACCTCTTTAATACAATTAGTTCCTTGTAGGAACTTACTGGCACCTACTCTGGCAGTAGTGAACTTGCCCATGCTGTCATGCCCCAATCCCAAACTACGTAGGACTAGGAACACGTAAGCATGCCAGCCGTATGTATATGGCACCTCCAATATATGGATACCCTAATACACACATGCGCTGTAATATGAATAATAACTCACATGTGGTATAAATATTGTCACAAGTCATAGGGCATAACTAGATCTCATCTACAAAATCAAATAGAAATAAATAACTAATCTACTATATAACTGAATCTCAATATGAAGTATCAAAGAATGATAGTCGGGTGGAAATAAATCCACTGCCAAACTAGAATGTAAAAGAAACCACATAAGAATATATAATGAACGATGAGACTCGAAGAGAAGACCTCTTCGAAAGAGATAAGGAGCAAGTCCCGATCCGTGCTCCTGCGAATAGTCAAGATCGTCTACACCTGGAAAGGGACCAGGTCCTTAGAGGGACGTAATAAGATACATAGAAGCATACCAATTTGAATACAGTAAACATGCATAATAGGTAGAAAATATATAAGTACGCTGTACAAGATAATCCATATGAAATCCATAATGAGGATAACTTTTCAACGTATGGGCATGGATAGGCTACTCTATCTAATCTCACAACTCACACACACGTCTAGAACATCAGAAATCGATATACCATGAGGGTAGCGACCAGCGCGATTCCAGAAATTGATATACCGCAAGGGTAGCGACCAACGCGACACACTACCATAGTGCGTGCTAGTTACTACGGTTTACCAGAGTGGTTATAGCCCATACACCTACTGATTGTCCTTCCCTCCCATGATACTATGTGTCAAGTGTGTGTCTACATATATATAGTATATAATTATGACTAAAAGAAAATATACATGCAATGGATATATAAAAATATAATAATCATGCAAAGTACTATAAGCAATTTGGCAAGGTATCTTGTCCGGTAAGAAAGCTGCAAAGTATAAGCGTCCAGATGTCAGGCATAATGGATCAAGAACTATGGTATCAGAATGAACGTCTCCGGATGGTGAAATAAACATCACCAATGTTTCCAGAATAAGCAAGATAGCTAGAAAATACTACCATTTTGTCTAATTTGGACACAGGGACAAAACAATAATTTTGGGTCAAAACGGGGTCTATGTGTGGGCCACTTTGCACCGAAAAGAGTGCCAGGGGTAAAGGTCTCTAAATATGATAAATTATAGGTCAAATAAATTTTAAACGTTAGTATGAACTCAACGGTATGTCCAATTTTAGTTTCCGGTGAGTCGAATACCAATTCGCTCTAAAAGACAACCGTAGGGCCCACAAATAGACGGCTTGGTCAACTGTCTCAGAATCGTGTGAAACTTGGGTCACAAGACCAACGTGATACCATGAATCCAATGATGTAAGTTTCATCGCATTCTGATGAGCGTACACTAAATGGTGCAATATTTTACAAAAGTCACGATACGGGGCCTTTTTACGGATACAGGGTAATTCTGACGCGCACACACACGTCCAAATCACTTTCTGCGAAAGCCTATATGTCAGAACATACCATACGCGCCTTTCGGCATAATTGGTACGCGATGAGGCGGTCCCGTTTGGCGGGGCACGTTCCGTATCATAAATTTTTGTGTTTCGAAAACAAAGTTTTTATGAGTTTTCAACCTAGTTTATTTCTGATTCTAACATGTAATAAAATAAAGTAATTTAACAGGGAATGGTCTCGGTCATATGGAATTTACACAAAAAATATAGATCTTGATTTGGATATCTACGTTAGGAGATATCAGCCTCGGAACATAGGTCGATGGGGCAGTTTTAAAGCAGTTTAAAAGTATGGTTTTTTTCTCAACTTGGCGTCGATTTCTACCTGGTTTATAACACTGTTCGAATGAAACTAATTACCAGAGTTTAGAGAGGAATAGGTGGTGATTATACCGGCGAAGACGAATCCGAATTTGGTTGAGCGAGGAGGCGGGAATCAGCGCGTGAAGTAGCGATCGTTGCTGCCAAATTCTGCTGTTGCTGGGGTGTCCGTGCGGTCGTGCGGCGGACGACGGGCTGCGCGTCGCCGACGGCGTGCGTCCAGGCGGTGGTCAGCGCGTGGAGGTGGGAGCTAGGGTTAGGGTTTGAGTCATATATATATATATATATATATATATATATATATATATATATATATATATATATATATATATAGGTCGGGAGAGAGAGGGAAGCAGGGAGAGTCTAGGTCCTGGGCCGCGGGTATTGCTGCGGGAGGGGAAATTTAGTATAGACTTAAGGTTAGTTTAAGGGAGGGGGTTAGCTTAGATTAGGGATTAGTGGTTTCTAATTTCTTTTTCTTTCCTTTTCTTTTTCCTTTTCTACTCTTTTTTTTCTTTTCTTTTTTTTATTACTCTTTTTCTTTTTATTACTCTTTTATTATTTATATTACTATAATTATACTGTTATTATTATTATAACTATTACTTATTATTATTACTTATTATTATTATTATTATTATTATTATTTAATAACTATATATTATTTATATATTGAAGGTATATACAAATATTTGTACCCCCAAAATAAACTCTAAAAATCTTTCGCTCTTCTACCAATATTCCTAAAATAAAATAATGATTTTTGTGCACTAATTCTAAATAAGTAATTATCTAGGTAGTTAATTCAATAAATTTATTTTCTAATTAGCTATAAAATCATATAGATAAATTTAATAATTAATTAATTAAATAATATTTAAAAATATGGGGTTTTATATTCTACCCAACTAACAAAAATTGTGTCCTCAAAATTAATACTAATCTATATTCATAATAAATCACAATAGCTATTAATACTTCATTGCTAGCTTGCAGTGCTTCCTAACAGGTTATGGTCAGCCATTCTAACACTTTTCTCCCTTATTGTCTATACACTATTCTTTTGCCCTCTAACTTGTCTACACTACCCAACTTACTAGAATTTCACCAGTAGTCAAAGTCTTTTGATGCTATTGTCTAGGTTGTAAGGTGAGTTTATTCATTCGGTCGAAAATTTTGGGATACTTGTTTGGAATCTCATAACTATAATTTTTCTTTGTAACCGTCAAGTATCGTAGTCTAATACTGCCATACCACCTGACCAGTATGTCTGTGAATGATTTGACTACTCTACTATAATGGTCTAGTTGTAGCTGCTGCTACCTCGCCAATGATTTGTCATAGTCATCAGTTTATAACAAGTGCCTTCAACGCTTGTCTAAGCTTATTCTAAGTCTTAGGGCAACAATTTAGGTCTTGACTAACTTTATAAAACTATTTGAAGTATGAACTATTTCAACAATCCAACTAATTTCCTGTTAGACTAAAGGATGCTACTTAAGATTTAAAAATAATAAGAGAATACATAGATTGTTATAGTGCATATACATAAGGATTATTATTATGAACTCATCTTTTAGTTATTAATCATTACTAAACCGGTTATGTTTTTAACTAACAAAATAAGGGTGAGATTGAAGTAAATCAACAATTTATGATGGCACGAAAATATGCAACTACGATAGGAAGAATTTAGCGTAGAATAAGAAATGGATATGGAAGAGAAGGTGAGCAACCCAAGGGGACGGGATGGTGATAGGAAGGATAATACTATTACTGCTGTAAAACCCCTAACCCTAAAAACCCTATTAATTTTTTTATTAATTATTAATTATAGAAATTAGTGGCTAATTAGGAGAAATAGATTTTTATTAATTTTTATTTTAGGTGTTGGTGCACTTAGAATATTTATGGGGCCATTAGAAAATTTTTGAATTTATTTCATGTAGGAGACCCCTTGAGCAGTTGCTAGCTTAATGGTATGTATTAGTGTAATTCTAGAATTTTTCTATGAGTATATACGTGTGTATGTGTATATATATATATATATATATATATATATATATATATATATATATATATATATATATATATATATATATATAAAGGGAATTATAAAAGAAAAGAAAAGAAAAAAAGGAAAAAAAAACTATTAGTAACTATTAATAACCATTACTAATACTACCAACCCAAACCAACCTAGCAGCAAAGCCTCACCCGCTGGACCATTAGTAGCCACCCCTTTGCTGTATGAAGCAGCAGCCACACCACACATATTGCAAATTTGCAAACCACCCAACCCCTTTGTTAGTAAGCCCAAGCACAGACCCTTGACCCGCGTACGTGAACCCGCCCCTTCTCTCTCTTATATTTATATATATATATCATTTTTATTTTGACTAAAACCCTAACCCTAGATCATCCAAACTCTTTCTCTTTTCATCTAGACCTAGAGAGCGCCGCCACCGCAGCCGGAGAACCGTGCTAGGCCGTCCAAACCAATCCCAACGACCGCGACCCCGCATACCCCGCGCACTGCAGATTTCCGCAGCGAGGTACCTGTGTTCCAGAGTTGTTTTCCGTCACCTCGCACAACCAAACGCCACCCCGTCTTCACTGGTATGCTCACCCCTTAACCCTCTTTCATATATATGTGATAGTAGATCTCGAACAATGCATAACCATAGGTGAAAATAATGCCAAAGTTGGCGGAAATAGACCAATTTCTGGGATCGCAGAAAACTGCGGTGATCACCCATATTTCCGAATTCGTATCTCCCACCACATAGATCCAAATTCGATGATTCTTTTTGGTATGCATAGACCACTTGACCTAGTTTAATTTCTGTTAAATAACCTTAGATTATTAACTGCTGTAGGAAGAATTAAATTCGTTGGAAAATCCGGCAAACATACTTTTCCAGAATTCTAAAAGTTATGAAACGAAGAGCGCCCCGCCAAACGGGACCGCCCCGCCATGTACCAAGTGTACCAAATGGTACACACAGTGTAACCGGACACGTAAGAGTTCACAAAAACTGATTCGGACACGTGTGCGCGTCAGAATCAGCCCATATCCGCGGACAAACTTCCGGTCGCAACTTTTGCGAAAGTCATACGCAATTTGTGCACGCTCGTCAGATTATGACGAAACTTGCGATAATGGACTCGTGGTAACACGCTGGTCCTATGACCCAATTTTCACGCAATTCTGAGACAGTTGACCATGTCGCTAATTAGTGGGCTCTACGGTTGACTTTTTGGGTAAAATTATGTTCGGCCTATCGAAATCCATATTTGGACATACTGTTGGGTTCGTATTGACATTTAGAGTTTGCTTGACCTATAATTTATCCTATTTAGAGACCTTCACCTTTGGCACACTTTTCGGTACAAAGTGGGCCACACGTGGACCCCACTTTGACCTAAATTTACCGTTTTGTCCCTGTGTCCAAATTGGACGAAAGGGAAGTGCTTTCTAGCTATTTTGCTTATTCTAGGAACGTTGGTGATATCTATTTTAGCATCCGGAGATATTTGTTCTGAGGCCGTAGCTTCTGATCCTGTGTGCTTGACTTCTGGACAGTACACCTTGCAACTTTTTTACCAGGCAAGATACCTTGCCAAATTGCTTACAGTAGTTTGCATGCTTAGTATATTTCTGTATATTTATTATATTTCTGTATATTTATTATATTTCTGTTTATTTATCGCATGTGTAGTTTCTTTCAATCATTACTATATATTAGATATGTTGACATACACTTGACACTTAGTACCATGAGAGGACAATCATTAGGCGTATGAGCTTTTAACCACTCTGGTAAACCATAGTATATAGCTCGCACTACTGGCGTATGTCGTGCTGGTCGCTACCCCCGCGGTATGTCAATTTCTGGAGTCTCGCTGGTCGCTACCCCCGCGGTATGTCAATTTCGGATGTCCATTGATGGGTGTGTGAGTTGTGAGGTAGATCGAGTAGCCTACCCTGCCCATACGTCAAAAAGTTGTCCTCATTTGCATTCATATAGATGTTCTTGTACAGCGTACTTATATATTTTTTACCTATTATGCATATTTACTGTATTCAAATTGGCTTGCTTCTATGTATCTTGTTACGTCCCTCTGAGGACTTGGTCCCTTTCCAAGTGTATCTGTTCTTGAGTATTCGCAGGAGCGCAGATTTGGATGGTTACATATGTTTCGAGGATGTCTTCTCTTCGAGCCCCATGGTCGTTAGCTGGTATTCTTATATTGTGTTTATTGTGTTGTACTTTTCCATTCGAGTTGGTAGTGGATTTGTTTCCATCCAACTATCGTCCTTAGATACTTATATTGAGATCTAGTTATATAGATGTAGGTTATTTATTTATATTAATTTTCTGTGGATGAGATTTAGATTATACCCTGTGACTTGTGATACATTTTATACCACTTGTGGATTTGATATTCATATTATAGCGTACGTATGGGTTATGATTTCCATATATTGGAGTTGCCATATCCATGCGGCTGGCATGCTTACGTGTCCTAGTCCTACATATTTTTGGGACTGGGCGTGACATATTTTTGTGGTGGCCCATACAGGTCGAGAGCATATTGTCTCGATTACATTATTGTACCGAACAAGCCTGCACCTAGGAATAGAGTATAGGATCTCATCCACAATTGACTATAATGCGTTCTCCTTCCAATCCATTCTATTTGAATAATTGTATCATGCTTGATTCATGTACTTCCCTGATGATTCCTTGACTATAGCCCCCTCCTAAAATATAAAATTCCCTGTTACTAGATGATAAGTAGGGTAACCTTCCTATTAAGAGTACAACTAGAGTGTTGACACACCATTAAGTTTAGAATATCTAGTGAATCCTAGAATTCCTTATCTATAGATTGGTTTACCATTACCCCTTGATGTATTATGATGACTTGTGAGTAGTATAGACACTACTAGAGTCAGTTAGAAGTTTTACCATAACGTTTGACCCTAGTATTGGGGAACCAATAGAAAACCAAAATTTAAAAATTAGGACTGAACCTAACCTCCATAGTTAGATAGTATTGAAGAATTATAAACTTAGATCATTGTCTTATTATTAGTAGACAACACCTTAGGAAGCCTAGAGGAATGTAATTAACACTTTTTTCTTGATCATACCTCGAACATAGCAACTAGCATACCACTCCCCCTTAGAAAACTATGATGCTATCTAGAGCCCTCTATTTTAATTTCATATTGTTCCTCTGCGACCTTAACGTTCGCTAATGGTGCGACGACTAAATTTTGTTCTTCTACCCTTCATCTTTCAACTCGTGCCATCTGACACTTCTGATTGTAGGCCAGGTAATTTATTCTGTGTTAAGGAAATATAGTTGTTGGGATTATAGTTGTTAATGTTAAATTTTGAAATTGTGTGCTTAGTAGTTAGAACTTGATGGTTTAAGCTATTCTTGAAGATTGAGACCTAGTGCTTATCCCTTAGTTTTAAATTGCATAACATGTACCCCCACCTCGATACGAGTTATATTCCCTTTCCCCTTGAAGGCCAGTAACTGTTCTATTCTTACTATTGACGCTTGTACTAAGACTAGGACTTAGTACGACCATGACCTATGTAATGTAAGAGGAAACCCTAATAAGTACCAAGATCTTTTCCTAACAATAGTTTATACTTTATTAGTTATTGTTATAAGTTGGGTAGTATACCTCACAACATAGTATCACATAGTCTTTTGACCTATTATCGAAGTGTGATTGAACAACATTAACTGTATGCTAGCTTAGGACGACAGTATTTTTTTTAGACTGTAGAACTTAGAGGCTATACCCCTACTTTGTCGACTATCGACTTAGACAAGGAATTAGTATGACAACTGTAGAGATTATGGAGTCTTATCTTTTGTGAACTTGAATTGTTATGTACCTTCTTTCATCATAATCCAGCATATTTATATTTGATGTACTACCTTGACTTATGCTGCTATTGTAGCCTAATTTTTGCAAGCTTATTCTTTTATCGAGCTTGCTCATGACATATGTATTATTGGGTGCACACAATGATATAATTGCCTAATCAGAATCGGTGTATTAAGGTCTAGCTAACTTTAGTGCGCTTGGTTCGCTCTTCACATGACTACTTTACGTGGATTGAGATATATGGTAGTAGACGAATATACTTGCCCCTAGACATGTCAGACATATCGTATCGGTTACATAACTGTTCTGATATGAGCATGTAAATAGGAAATTACCAAAAAATAGGATTTTAATCCACAACTGTCCTAAAAACTCTCTTTTCAAATTCTTTAATCCCTTTGAGCCTCGTACTTATATTCTATCACCTTCACCTTGAATTTTTTATTATTGTTCTCCGTCTTCCCCTATTTCGGAAAGACGAAACCTCATGCTGGTATAAGTTGACACTGATAGTACTAGATATACCCCATAAGGCTAATCACATGACCTAGTGACTCTCTTTTATAATTGATTAAGGGCATATCATAGATGATATGTTTGGTGTTAAAACTTTGAGGATTGAATAACATGATTAAATAATTAAGGAATAGTTTTCCTAGATGTATAGCCTTAGGTGATAGATAGATAAATAATAAGTTGGGTAGATTGTAAAACCCTCACCCAAAATTGGACCTACTTGGCTTAGATAGTGAGAATAAGGCTAGAATGAATCTAGTTAGAAATAGAACATGATATTATTATTATTATTATTATTATTATTATTATTATTCTTTTTGCAATAATTATATCACTTAGTGTATCTTACCGTGCTTCGATAATTGGAGCATTACACTAGCCACTGCCTTCCTACAAATTTTACACCCTTATCCTAGACGTGCCTATCTTCCATTCTGACTTGTGTACAACTTATAATTAAGCCCCTTGTACTACATTTTGGTCGCGCAACATCGTCCACCCCTTTAAACCTAGCCTTGTATTGTAAACAATGCAAATCTTATACCACCTTTGACATTCTATCGTGGCTTAGTTTTAATTTCGAGGACAAATTTTTTATAAGTTGGGTAGAATGTAAAACCTCTAATCCTAAAAACCCTATTAATTTTTTTATTAATTATTAATTTAATTGTAGAAATTAGTGGCAAATTAGGAGAAATAGATTTTTATTAATTTTTATTTTAGGTGTTGGTGCACTTAGAAGATTTATGGGGCCATTAGAAATTTTTCCGAATTTATTTCATGTAGGAGACCCCTTGAGCAGTTGCTAGCTTAATGGTATGTATTAGTGTAATTTTGGAATTTTTCTATGAGTATATATATATATATATATATATATATATATAAAGGGAATTATAAAAGAAAAGAAAAAAAACTATTAATAACCATTACTAATACTACCAACCCAAACCAACCTAGCAGCAAAGCCTCACCTGCTGGACCATTAGCAGCCGCCCCTTTGCTGCATGAAGCAGCAGCCACACCACACCTATTGCAAATTTGCAAACCAACCAACCCCTTTGTTAGTAAGACCAAGCACAGACCCTTGACCCGCGTACGTGAACCCTCCCCTTCTCTCTCTTATATTCATATATATATATATATCACATTATTTTGACTAAAATCCTAACACTAGATCATCCAAACTCTTTCTCTTCCCAGAATTCCAAAATTTGTGAAATGGAGCGCACCCCGCCAAACGGGACTGCCCCACCGTGTACCAAGTGTACCAAATGGTGCGCACAGCATAACCGGACACGTGAGAGTTCGCGGAAACTGATTCGGAGCCGTGTGCGCGTCAAAATCAGCCCGTATCCGTGGACAAATCCCGTGTCGTAACTTTTGCAAAAGTCGTGCGCATTTTGTGCACGCTCGTCAGATTGCGACAAAACTTGCGCCACTGGACTTGTGGTAACAAGCTGGTCCTGTGACCCTATTTTCACGCAATTCTGAGATAGTTGACCAAGTCGTCAATTGGTGGGCCCCACGGTTGACTTTTTGGACAAAATTGTGTTCGGCCCATCGAAATCCACATTTGGAAATACTGTTTGGTTTGTATTGACATTTAAAGTTTTCTTGACCTATAATTTGTCCCATTTAGAGACCTTCACCCTTGGCATGCTTTTCGGTGCAAAGTGGGCCACACGTGGATCCCACTTTGACCCAAAATTACCGTTTTGCCCCTGTGTCCAAATTGGACGAAAGGAAAGTGCTTTCTAGCTATTTTTCTTATTCTAGGAACGTTGGTGATATCTATTTCAGCATCCGGAGACATTTGTTCTGAGGCCGTAGCTTCTGATCCTGTGTGCTTGACTTTTGGACAGTACACCTTGCAGCTTTCTTACTAGGCAAGATACCTTGCCAAATTGCTTACAGTAGTTTGCATGCTTAGTATATTTCTGTATATTTATTGCATTTCTGTTTATTTATTGCATTTGTAGTTCCTTTCAGTCATTACTATATATTAAATATGTTGACACACACTTGACACTTAGTATCAGGAGAGGACAATCATTAGGCGTATGGGCTTTTAACTACTCTGGTAAACCGTAGTATATATCTCGCACTACGGGCGTGTGTCACGCTGGTCGCTACCCCCGCGGTATATCGATTTCTGATGTCCATTGACGGGTGTGTGAGTTGTGAGGTAGATCGAGTTGCCTACCCCTGCCCATACGTCGAAAAGTTGTCCTCATTTGCATTCATATAAATGGTCTTGTACAGCGTACTTATATATTTTCTACCTATTACATGTTTACTGTATTTAAATTGGCTTGCTTCTATGTATCTTGTTACGTCCCTCTGAGGACCTGGTCCCTTTCCAAGTGTATCTGTTCTTGAGTATTCGCAGGAGCGCATATTTGGATGGTTACATATATTTTAAAGATGTCTTCTCTTCGAGCCCCGTGGTCGTTAGCTGGTATTCTTATATTATGTTTATTGTGTTGTACTTTTCCATTCGAGTTGATAGTAGATTTATTTCCATCCAACTATCGTCCTTAGATACTTATATTGAGATCTAGTTATATAAATGTTGGTTATTTATTTATATAATTTTTTGTGGATGAGATTTAGATTATACCCTGTGACTTATGATATATTTTATACCACTTGTGGATTTGATATTCATATTACAACGTACGTATGGGTTATGGTTTCCATATATTGGAGTTGCCATATTCATGCCGCTGGCATGCTTACGTATCCTAGTCCTACGTATTTTTGGGACTGGGGCATGACAACTGCTATGCGTGTCATCCATTAGCATCGTGGATATGCCATCTAGTTAAAATATCAACATATCCTCAAAAATTTTAACACTAAATATATCACATGTGATGTGCCCTTAATTACGAAAGATAGTCACCAAGTAATGTGATTGGCCTATGGGGTATGTCTAGTACTCTCCGTGAATCAAACTTATACCAAGAACGAGCGTTCGTCTTTCCGAAATAGGGGAAGACGGAAAACAATAATAAAGAATTCAAGAAGGAGGTGATAGAATACAAGTACGGGGTTTAAAGCGATTAAAGAAGTCAAAGGGAGTGGCCAAGGCAGTTATGGATTGAAATCTTATTTTGGTAAATTCCTATTCGCATGTTCACATCAGAACGGTTATGTACCTGACGTGATATGCTCTGACCAGTCTAGAGGGTAAGTATATTCGTCTAATAATTTGAGTCCACTATATCTCAATCCACGTAAAGTAGTCATGCAAAGAGCGAACCAAGCGCACTAAGGTTGATCATACCATAATACTCTTATTCTGATTTAGATAATGTATTAGTGTGGGCCTCCAATAATACATATATCATGAACAAGCTCGATAAAAGAATAAGCTTGCAAAACTAGGCTATAATAACAACATAAGTCGAGGTAGTTCAAAAAATATAAGTACGCTAGATTATGATGAAAGTAGGTACAAAAATAATTCAAGTTCACCGAGAAGGTCGGTGTTGTGCCTCTACATTTGCTATACTAACTTCTTATCTAAGTCTTTGGTCAACCAAATGGGGGTATGGACCTCTAAGTTCTACAGTCTGGATAAACACTATCTTCTTATGCAAGTCTACAGTTGGTGTCATTCAATTATAATTCATTAATGGGTTAAAATGACTATATGATACTAGGTTATGAGGCATACTACCAAACTTATAAGAATTTAACTAATAGTGTTATTGAACAATAGAGTGTGTATACCTAATACAAGTCACCTTCCTAATCCCTATCAAGCACGAAAGAAAAGATAAGATTGAAGTTATGAAAGAATCAAGCAAGATGCAATACGAACAATCAAATAAGAATGCAAAATAAAATCAAGGACGGTAATTAAATAAGTGGATGAGATCCTATACTCTAATCTTATGCGCAGGCTTGCTCGGTACAGTAACGTAACCTAGACAATATGCTCTCGACCTACATGGGCCACCACAAAAATATGTCATGCCCCAGCCCCAAAATATGTAGGACTAGGAATACGTAAGTGTCACTATCATATTTTCTAGGAAAGGGTATTTTAGTAATTTCATATTTAGTTAAATATTTTGCATGATAAATAATTATTTGTTATATTATTTAATTATTGTTAGATGTTAGTTATTTAATTTGGACTTGTGTTAGTGGACCTAACTAGTTTAGTTTAGACCCATGGACCAACATGAATTAATTGGTTAGAACTTAGCCCATTTAGAAAGCCTATTGTTACGAAGATAGATTAAATTAATTAAACTATTAGACTAGAAGCTTCCTTCCTTAATTATTTCTTTATAAGAGGCCCCAATGGATATATTGGACATTACATGATAGCTTGAGGAAGGGAAAAGGGGGGCCGGCCTATATTTAAGGAGGAAAGAAAATTCTCTCTCCTCTTTTCATTTCAAAACTAGATCTAGAATTTCTCTCAACCAAATTCCTTCATTCCCACTTCATTTCCTACCAAATTTCATTCTAATTCCTTTCCAAATCACTATTGGATGCTTGAGAAGCAAGAATCTAGAAGGAAGAAGCAAGGATCTACAAAGAGGAGCAATGATCTACAAGTTGGAGCCAATTTTATCTCATTTGAAGGTTGCATTGGAATCCATCCCTCAATAGGTTACAATTTAGTTTTTTCCCTTAATTTAGATTCTAAATCTGAGATTTAACCATGAAAATTCAACCTATATGCATAGGCTACCCATAGGATTTTATTTTGTGTTCATAGGAGGCCTATTGAGAAAGTTATGGTATTTTTTGTGTCAATTTTGGGAGAATTCCGAGATTAACAATGTTTGTGTGTGTCAATTGATTCTATAGATCAATTTGGTATGTGCTTGTGTGTTTGGGTCTAGTATCGTATCTATAATTGGGTACGTGTAAGTCGTATCCTAACAATTTGGTGATACGTATTGATTTGGGAGTTTTTCCCTCTGATACGGGACTTTGTACATGTCATATTTTGACACGGACATGTAGATCTATATTTGACTCTTCATATTGTTCATAAATAATATATGTGACTTATTCGTGTCCTTCGGGGTATATTTGGATGTGAGGTGGACTCGTGTCACATGCGTATCCTAGATCTAGTGGGATACGGTGTGATACTCTCCATATGTGTGTGCAAATTATATGTTGATCTATTTCTTGTATTCTTAAATCATGGAGTATGTATTTGTACATACATATAGTTATTTATATATAGATATGGTATATATAATTATGCTTCTTGTGTCTTAGATCTATGTATTATGTATGTACTATATGTATATATGTTGTACTACATATATGTATGTTATCATTATTGTATGTGTGTGCATGTTACTATATCATAGTTTGTACATAATAATAGGGAGGGTGTAAGTATAGTTTTTATTGGTAATTATATATATATATATATATATATATATATATATATATATATATATATATTAGATTATATATATATTATGGCGACAATAGCTATTGGTGACAGCCATCGTCACCAAAGCAGCAGCAGCAGCCGCTGTAGCAGTAGCAGCAGCAATGGTGACAGCAACCGGAGCTGTCACCAAAACAGCAGCAGCGACGGGAACACTAGCAGCAAAGGCGACAGCAGATTTGACAGCTTCAAACCGTCACCAAAGCCGCAACAGCAGTGGGAACAGTCAGAAGCAGCAGCGATAGCATATTTAGCAACGGTCAGAACCGTCACCAAAGGGGCAGCGTATCAGAATATCAGGTTTTCAGCACTGTTTTTAGTGATAGTTGGCAGATTATATATATATATATATATATATATATATATATATTGGTATTTATTATAGATGTAAATATATTCTTAATTGCTAATTTTATTATAGTATATGTATAATATTTAGTATATGTATTATATATATACGGGTAGTTAATATAATAAGGTATTGGAAATTACCTTGAGGAAACCAAGGTAATTGGGGATATCGAAGATATTGGATTTGGGTATCAAGTTTGTGGATTATTGTTGAGATGCCAGTAGGTTCAAAATCACGGTACCTATTTAATGTTGTAATTATGATTCTATATTATTAATAATTATTGATATATATTTATTGATGTTACCTTGGATTCACGTATCCGGAGATACGGTATCCTAATATTTAAGATATGGTTTTTATAGCTTAGACTTTAGTATCTTGAACCCAATATTTTTGTGTTAGGCTTATACAACCTAGAAATAGGTAGTTGACCATAGTTGACCATAGTTTGACTATAGATGACCATAGTTGGCTTTTGACTTAGAATTGACTTATTGACCTAGAAATTGATTAGTTTAACTTATTCTCTTTCTGAAACCTTGTATTGATATTGTATTCCATATCTAGGTCTTCGAGGCACCGTATCAGATATCTGTGAGACTATTCTTTGGACTTCAGGCGAGTACATTCTCTGATAGTTTTTCATTTATGATATCCTCTATGTTCATTGTATCTAGTGTAGATTTCCTTGTTCTTTTGACACGATGGTTACACGGATTAGTATATCCGAATCTCGTTATGAGATGTTATTCCTTGGTATATGGTATATCTTGTGCAAGCCTTGTTCATTGATTATCTTGTACATATATAGACACTGATTCTCGGGAAGACTAGCTATCTTCTTGGGGAATCTTGTGCCATAGCGTACCATGGTTGGATCTATTATACTAGTCGAGGGTGAGATATATTTTAGTGTAGATATGTGATCATATCCTCCTTGTATCAAGTCTTGTATTGAATAGTGTTAATCATATACCTCACGTATAATTAGCCAGGCCATATATCTTGTATCAAGTTCCTAAGCCGATCACATGTTAAAGCTAGTACTCACACACTTAGACATTAGTATTCTTATTCATTGATATATTGCTCATTACTGTATTATTTTCAGTATTTTCTTATTGTATATATATCTCTCGTATCTATTGTGTATCTTATATATTCACATCTATTTACTGTTACATAGTTTTTATCATTGATTAGAACTGCTGTTAGAGATGTACTTTGCTCCTTTCGCGACTGGATATTTTTTTTTCAGATGATACTGAGGATTGGTACCCTATACATTATGGACCTTAGGATGTTATGGGTCTAGATTCTGAGACCCTGGTTCAGAAGGGACTTATCCCAACTAAAACCGATGACCCGAGTTTAGTAGCTTCTTAGTATTCTTTGTACTGGATTTGTCTCCAGCTTATTTTGTTATTTTTTTCAGACTCATTGATGTATTATTTTAGACTCATGAGTTGTATTATGACTTTTCTATTCTTTATCTGATTCATGCTCATTCCATCTTAGATCTGTGATTGAGTATATTATCATTGTTGGTGGTTTATTATATTGTTAGATAGATTACCCAGACAGCGTTCTACAGCCGATTCTGTGGCGTAGGTTGGGTATTGTTTTTGACTTGTACCCTTACACCGGGTACGGGTCGTGAAATGTTTTTAGTGGTGGCCCGTGCAGGTCTAGTTTTATAAGTTATGCGATGTCGTGGTAGTGCGATAATTTAGTTGTACTACTGCGAGCCTGCGATAGGATATAGGCTGAGGTACTCAATCACAACTAGGAAAATTCTTTTGATTCAACTATTCTCCTTTGATATTGATATTTGATCTCTTAAACTGTCCTTTCCTTGAGTGTCTTACATCTTGTGCCATATTGATTCTTTCTTTCGCTTTGTCTCAGGATACCGTCTAAGACTAGATCACAACAGGGGAGAGCAACTTCTGAGAGGTCTGCGATATCCCGAGGGCCTGTACCAGTCACTTCTCCGGTGATTGGAGTGTCTGCTGCTTTCGGAGGTTCACCACCTACTCAGAGGACTGTGCCAGCTATATCTGAGGGGCTTCCACCTCCACCTCCTGTGCCAGTAGAGGCGACACAGATGTTTACACTATTTTGTGAGATGCTCGAGGCACAGAGGGCTCAGTCAGAGGCACATCAGAGGCAGACCGGCGTTCTACGGCAGGGCATAAAGAGTGCTTATCAGCTTGCTCGTGCCGTAGTCGAGAGAGGAGTTCTGGTCCTGCAGCAGGATGTTCCTCAGGTTGCTCAGCTTCGGCCAAACAATATTCAGGACTTCAAGAAGCTGGAGCCTAGGGTATTCAAGGGGACCGAGGGCATCGTCTATGCTAATGATTGGCTCGAGGATATTGAGCGTCATATAAGGGTGTCCAGTCTTTTTGAGGATCTGAAGGTTGAGGCGGTAGGACTTCAACTGTTCGACATCACTCGCACTTGGTTCAGGAATGAGCCGATTCTGGTTGACGCAGTACAATCTTGGGAGGTATTCAAGGACCTCTTCAAGAAGAAGTTCTTCGCCCGGGCAGATAGGCTAGACTTGGGGAGGCAGTTCAAGAGTCTCATTCAGGGGAGCATGTCTGTGGAGGAGTACGCTGCGGAGTTCGACTGGTTGAGCCAATTTACAGAGTATTTTGTGAGGGAGCCGGAGGTTTGAGCTATTTGTTTCCGTGAGGGTCTAAACTGGGAAGTGAAGATTCTCATTCTGTCTTTTTATGAGACATACTCGGAGATACTTGCGGAGGCACGCAAGGTTGAGCGGGAGTTGGGTTTGAAGCCCAAGAGAGACCGTGATTCTTTTCTGGGGGCCAACGGCAGTGCAGTATGTGCCAAACGTCCTCATTTCCAGTCGAAACCTTTCCAGCAATCACAGCAGAACCAGACTCCAACTAGGATGCCTTTTTACCAGGCACCATAGCAGCAGAGACAGTTACAGCAAGCTTTCTGCCACTACTTCAAGAAGCCTGGCCACATCTGGGAAGTTTGCAAGAGGAGGTTGGCAGTTTGTTTGTATTATGGTACTGAAGGGCATCAGCTGAGGGAGTATCCTTCCAATCCTCGTCGTACAGTTCAAGGAGCAGCTTCAGCTCCGAGGGCACAAACGAGACCACCTGCAGTACAGCCGAGGGGACCGCTTCTGACACAGCAGCAGCGTTATGTCCAGCATCAACAACAGCGAGGTACATGTCAGGGACGAGCGTTTGCTATGACCGTCGAGAAGGATGAACCCACCAGAGATGTCATCGCATGTTCTATTCATCTTGATTCTATTCCAGCTTTAGCTTTGTTTGATAGTGGTGCTTTTCATAGTTTTGTATCTATTTTTTTTGCTCTGAATCATAGTTTGGTAGCTGAGTCTTTGCTTAGGACTTGCAAGATCATGACCGGGGGAGGCATTACCCTGGTTAATGATATTTGCAAGGATCGGA
This sequence comes from Iris macrosiphon, assembly GCA_036927795.1. Classification (NCBI taxonomy): domain Eukaryota; kingdom Viridiplantae; phylum Streptophyta; class Magnoliopsida; order Asparagales; family Iridaceae; genus Iris; species Iris macrosiphon. Next base: position 50,117,487 of record JAYESA010000011.1, on the reverse strand, counting down.
GAGTTACTCTAGGAGGCCAGAAGTTGAGTGCGTGTCTACTTGTAATGCCACTTCCGAGCTACGACATTGTACTCGGGATGGATTGGTTGAGTAAGCACCGTAATAGCATAGATTGTAGAGGAGGTAGAGTTTTGTTTGGTCCGCCAGGAGAGCCATAGTTCGAGTTTGCTAGAGGAGCTGCAGAGCAGGAAGAAGGTATTATTTGTGGAGCTATGGTGGAAGACAAGGAGTTGCCGCATCCGTTGATAGCAGAGTTCTTGGATGTGTTTCCTGAGGAATTGCCAGGTTTGCTGCCAGATCGAGATATTGAATTTTTTATTGACTTGGTGCCAGGTGCAGAACTAATTTTGCAATATGTCTATATAGTAAACAACAGCGAGCTGGCCGAGTTGAAGAAGCAGGTGGACGAATTGTAGGATAAGGGGTTTTCAGATCTAGTTTTTCACCGTGGGGAGCCTCGGTATTGTTTATACCGAAGAAGGATGGATCGGTGCGCATGTGCATTGATTATAGGGCTTTGAATAATCTTACTATCAAGAATAAGTATCCTTTGCCACAGATTGATGATCTGTTCGATCAGTTGAGTGGAGCCAAGGTATTTTTTAAGATAGACTTGAGATCAGGCTACCATCAGGTGAAGGTGAAGCCGGAGGACATACCGAAGACTGCTTTTAGAACTCGGTATGGTCAGTACGAGTTTATGGTGATGTCGTTTGGTTTGACTAATACATTGGCGGTATTTATGAACTTGATGAACAAAGTGTTCCACCAGTACCTTGACAAGTTCGTGGTGGTGTTCATCGACGATATACTCATATACTCGAAGATACCGGAGGAGCATGAGAAGCATTTGAGTATTGTGTTGGATGTGCTGAGGAAGGAGAAGCTATATGGAAAGTTGTCCAAGTGTGAATTTTTCCTGGACAAGGTGGAATTCTTGGTGCATGTTGTGACTGGTGATGATATTTCAGTGGATCCGAAGAAGATCGTAGCAGTAGAATCTTGGAAGACCCCGAGTTCGGTAGCAGAGATCAGGAGTTTCTTGGGATTGGCAGGCTACTACAGGAAGTTTGTGCAAGATTTTTTTGAGGATTGCCGAGCCGATGACTAGACTCACTAGGAAGGATGTAGAGTTTGTTTGGACGGAGGGTTGCCAGGTTGATTTTGAGGAGTTGAAGAAGAAGTTGATGTCTGCTCCTTTTTTGATATTGCCATCAGGGTCTGGAGGTTTCACTATTTATAGTGATGCATTGGGGAAAGGTTTGGATTGTGTTCTTCAGCAGAATGGAAAAGTGATTGCCTATGCATCCAGGCAATTATGTCCTCATAAAAAAAAACTATCCTGCCCATGATTTGGAGTTGGCAGCAGTCATCTTCGCTCTGAAGTTGTGGAAACATTATTTGTACGGAGTGCGTGTGAAGATCTTCACAGACCACAAAAGCTTGAAGTATGTTTTCACGCAGAAGGAGTTGAACATGGGGCAGCGTCAGTGGTTGGAACTAATGAAGAATTTTGATATATCCTTACAATATTATCCTGGGAAAGCAAATATAGTTGCCGATGCTTTGAGTTGGTATCCGGTAGCTATGTTCTTGACGCAGGATCGATATTTATTGGAGGACTTGGAGAGCTTGGGCATCGAGGTGATAGTTTTTGGTTGTGCTATGCAGATATGGGGATTGCAGATACATTCAGATTTGATGGACATGATCAAGGCAGCACAGTATAAGGATGTATCTCTGAGGAGTATCAGAGCTCAGGTGAGAGCAGGATTGGAGGATGATTTTATTATTACTGAGGATGGATCTTTGAGGCATGGAGTTAGATTGTATATGCCTAGTGGAGAGCTGCGTGAGAAGGTGTTGCAGGAAGCGCATCGCTCTCAGTATTCCATGCATCCATGTGCCAACAAGATGTATCGGGATATGCGAGAGAATGTGTGGTATTATGGCATGAAGAGGGAAGTGGCATAGTTTGTATCCATATGCTTAGTATGCCAGCAGGTGAAAGCCGAGAGGCAGAGGCCAAGAGGTTTACTTCAGCCATTACCCATTTCAGAGTGAAAGTGGGACAACATTACTATAGATTTTATGTTCGGACTTCCACGATCTCCAGGAGGGAAGGACGCAATTTGGGTCATCGTTGATAGGTTGACCAAGTCAGCCCACTTTTTGCCTTTCAAAGTGGGTTTGTCTACGGAGAAGCTGGCAGAGATATATGTGATGCAGATCGTTAGGATACATGGAGTTTCCGTCAGCATAGTCTCGGATCGGGATAGTCGTTTCATTTTTTATTCCTGGAGGAGTTTGCAGGAGAGTTTGAGCACTCAGCTCAAGTTCAGTACTGCATATCATCCCTAGACAGATGGGCAGTCAGAGAGGACTATTCAGACTCTCGAGGATATGTTGTGCACTTGTGTACTAGATTTCGGGGGTTCTTGGGAGGACCATCTCCATTTGGTAGAGTTTGCTTACAATAACAGTTACCAACTGAGTATAGAGATGTCATCTTTTGAAGCTCTGTACCGTCGGAGGTATCGTACTCCCTTATCATGGGATGATGTTGGAGAGAGAGTTTTGCTTGGCCAGAGATAGTTGTGGAGGCATCAGAGAAGGTTCAGTTGATCAGAGACAGACTTAGAGTGGCGCAGGGCAGACAGCGACATTGGGCCGATAGCCACCGGAGACCTTTGGAGTTCGAGGTATAGTTTAGATTTTGTTTTATGCTTGTTATTGGTTGTTTATTATAGATTAAGTTCTTAAGGTGGTGTTTTGTTCTAGGTAGGTGGTTTTGTGTTTCTGAGGATTTCTCCGACACGAGGCACGATTCATTTCGATGGAGGCGGGAAGCTTAGTCCGTGATTTATCGGACCTTTCACTATTCAAGAGAGGATCGATGCAGTTGCTTATAGACTAGACTTGCCACCTGCATTGGAGGGAGTGCATAACGTGTTTCACATGTCGTAGTTGAGACGATACGTGACAGATCCTAGTCATGTATTGGATCACTCAGAGATAGAGGTGGGCCCTACTCTTAGCTATCCAGAGCAGCCAGTTGAGATTCTGGATCGGAGAGAGAAGGTGCTGAGGAACCAGACTATTCCTTTGGTGTACATCGCATGGAGGCATCACTCTCCGGGGGAGTCTACCTGGGAGAGAGATGATTAAATGCGAGAGCGTTATCCATATTTGTTTGTGCCTTGAGGTATGTTATTTCCTAGTTATGTCTGTTTATTGTTATGTTCTTTCATAGTTAGTTATGATTCTTTAGTTATGTTCCCTTATTTTCTGGGGGTAGTTTTTATCTTTGAATTTCAAGGACAAAATTATTTGAAGGAGGGTAGACTTGTCACTACCATATTTTCTAGGAAATAGTATTTTAGTAATTTTATATTTAATTAAATATTATGCATGATAAATAATTATTTGTTATATTATTTAATTATTGTTAGATATTAGTTATTTAATTTGGACTTGTGTTAGTGGAACTAACTATTTTAGTTTAGACCCATGGACCAACATGAATTAATTGGTTAGAACTTAGCCCATTTAGAAAGCCCATTGTTCAGGAGATGGATTAAATTAATTAAACCATTAGACTAGAAGCTTCCTTCCTTAATTATTTCTTCATGAGAGGCCCCAAGGGGTATATTGGACATTACATGATAGCTTGAGGAAGGGGAAAGGGGGGCCGGCCTATATTTAAAGAGGAGGAAAAATTCTCTCTCCTTATTTCATTTCAAAACTAGATCTAGAATTTTCCTCAACCAAATTCCTTCATTCCCACTTCATTTTACTACCAAATTTTATTCTAATTCCTTCCTAAATCACTATTAGAGGCTTGAAAAGTAAGGATCTAGAAGGAAGAAGCAAGGATCTACAAAGAGGAGCAAGGATCTACAAGTTGGAGCCAATTTTATCTCATTTGGAGGTTGTATTAGGAATCCATCTCCCAATAGGTACAATTTATTTTTTTCCTTAATTTAGGTTCTAAATCTGAGATTTAACTATATAAATTCAACCCATATGCATAGGCTACCCATAAGATTTGGTTTTGTGTTCATAGGAGGCCTATTGAGAAAGTTATGGTGCTTTTTGTGTCAATTTTAGGAGAATTCCGAGATTGACAATGTTTGTATGTCAATTGATCCTATAGATCAATTTGGCATGTGTTTGTTTGTTTGAGGCTAGTGTGTATCCATAATTGGGTACGTGTAGGTCGTATCCCAATAATTTGGTTATACGTATTGATTTAGGGGTTTTTCCCTTCGACACGGAATTTTGTACATGTCATATTTTGACATGGATACGTAGATCTATATTTGACTCTTCGTATTATTCATAAATAATATATATGACTTGTTCGTGTCCTTTGGGGTATATTTGGATGTGGGATGGACTCGTGTTACATGCGTCTCCTAGATCTAGTGGGATACGGTGTGATACTCTCCATATGTATGTGCAAATTATCTGTAGATCTATTTTTTGTATTCTTAAATCATGGAGTATGTATTTGTACATACATATAGATATTTATATATAGATATGGTATATATAATTATGCTTCTTGTGTCTTAGATCTATGTATTATGTATGTACTATATGTATATATGTTGTACTACATATATGTATGTTATTATTATATGTGTTTAGTATATATATTCTATATAGTTGTAACTATGTGATACTATATTGTAACTTTGTATTATTATTTTAGAATATATATATGGTAGTATGTATATATATATATATATATATATATATATATATATATATATATATATATATATATGTATATTTTAAATAGGTATTTATATTTATATATGGATGTTATATGATTATATATACATATACATATATGTATAGTTGTCTATATATATTAATATGTATGTGTGTGCATGTTACTATATCATAGTTTGTACATAATAATAGGGAGGGTGTATGTATAGTTTTTATTGGTAATTATTTATATATATATATATATATAATGTGGATTATATATATATATATATATATATATATATATATATATATATATATATATATATATATATATATATTATATATATTTTGGCGACAGCAGCTATTGGTGACAGCCGCCGTCACCAAAGCAGCAGCAACAACCGCTGTAGCAGTAGTAGTAGCAATGGTGACAGCAGCCAGAGCTGTCACCAAAATAGCAGCAGCGACGGAAACACTAGCAGCAGCGGCGACAGCAGATTGGTGACGGCTGCAAACCGTCACCAAAGCAGCAATAGCAGTGGGAACAGTCAACAGCAGCAGAGACATCATATTTAGCAACGGTCAGAACCGTCATCAAAGGGGCAGCGTATCAGAATATTAGGTTTTCAGCACTGATTTTAGTGACAGTTGGCAGATTATATATATATATATATATATATATATATATATATATATATATATATATATTGGTATATATTATAGATGTAAATATATTCTTAATTGCTAATTTTATTATAGTATATGTATAATATTTATTTAGTATATGTATTATATATATATATATATATATATATATATATATATATATATATATATATATATATATATATATACGGGTAGTTAATATAACAAGGTATTGGAAATTACCTTGAGGAAACCAAGGTAATTGGGGATACCCAAGATATTGGATTTGGGTATAAGTTTGTTGATTATTGTTGAGATACCAAGTTGGTTCAAAACTACGGTACCTATTTAATGTTGTAATTATGATTCTATATTATTAATAATTATTGATATATATGTTTATTGATGTTACCTTGGATTCATGTATCCGGAGATACGGTATCCTAATATTTAAGATGTGGTTTTTATAGCTTAGACTTTAGTATCTTGAACCCAATATTTTTGTGTTAGGCTTATGCAACCTAGAAATAGTTAGTTGACCATAGTTGACCATAGTTTGACTATAGTTGACCATATGTTACCATGGTTGACTTTTGACTTAGAATTGACTTATTGACCTAGAAATTGATTAGTTTAACTTATTCTCTTTTCGAAACCTTGTATTGATGTTGTATTCCATATCTAGGTCTTCGAGGCACCGTATCAGACATCTGTGAGACTATTCTTTGGACTTCAGGCGAGTATATTCTCTGATAGTTTCTCATTTATGATATCCTCTATGTTCATTGTATCTAGTGTAGATATCCTTGTTCTCTTGACACGATGGTTACACGGATTGGTATATCCGGATCTCATCATGAGATATTATTCCTTGGTATATGGTGTATCTTATGCAAGCCTTGTTTATTGATTATCTTGTACATGTACAGACACTGATTCTCGAAAAAACTAGCTATCTTCTTGGGGAATCTCGTGCCATAGCGTACCATGGTTGGATCTATTATACTAGTCGAGGATGGAGAGTATTTTAGTGTAGATATGTGATCATATCCTTCTTGTATCAAGTCTTGCATTGAATAGTATTAATTATATACCGTATATATGATTAGCCAGGCCATATATCTTGTATCAAGTTCCCAAGCCGATCACATGTTAAAGCTAGTACTCACACACTTAGACATTAGTATTCTTGTTCATTGACATATTGCTCATTATTGTATTATTTCCAGTATTTCCTTATTGTATATATATCTTTCGTATCTATTGTGCATCTTGTATATTTATATCTATTTACTGTTACAAAGTTTTTATCATTGATTAGAACTGTTATTAGAGATGTACTCTGCTCCTTTCCTGACTGAATATGTTTTTCCCAGATGACACTGAGGACTGGTACCCTATACATTATGGACCTCAGGATGTTGTGGGTCTAGAGTCTGAGACCCTGGTTCAGGAGGGGCTTATCCCAACTGAAACAGATGACCCGAGTTTAGTAGCTTCTTAGTATTCTTTGTACTGGATTTGTCTCTAGCTTATTTTGTTATTTCTTTCAGACTCATTGATGTATTATTTTAGACTAATGAGTTATATTGTGACTTTTCTATTCTTTATCTCATTCGTGCTCATTCCATCTTAGATGTGTGATTGAGTATATTATCATTATTAGTGGTTTATTATATTGGTAGATAGATTACCCAGACAGCGTTTTACCGCCGATTCTACGGCGTAGGTTGGGCGTTGTTTTTGACTTGTACCCTTACACCGGGTACGGGTCATGACAGTAAGCATGCCAGCCGTATGTATATAGCAACTCCAATATATGGATACCATAATACACACGTATGCTGTAATATAAATAATAACTCACATGTGCTATAAATATTGTCACAAGTCACATGATATAACTAGATCTCATCCACAGAATCAAATAGAAATAAATAACCAATCTACTATATAACTGAATCTCAATATGAAGTACCAAAGAATGATAGTCGGGTGAAAATAAATCCACTGGCAAACTAGAATGTAAGAGAAACCACATAAGAATATCTAATGAACGATGAGACTCGAAGAGAAGACCTCCTCGAAAGAGATAAGTAGCAAGTCCTAATCTGTGCTCGTGCGAATAGTCAAGATCGTCTACACCTGGAAAGGGACCAGGTCCTCAGAGGGACGTACCAAGATACATAGAAGCATGCCAATTTGAATATAGTAAACATGCATAATAGGTAGAAAATATATAAGTACGCTGTACAAGACAATCTATATGAAATGCATAATGAGGACAACTTTTCGATGTATGGGCATGGGTAGGCTACTCTATCTAATCTCACAACTCACACACACACACGTCTAGAACATCAAAAATTGATATACCGCGAGGGTAGCGACCAACACGACTCCAGAAATTGATATACTGTGAGGGTAGCGACCAACGCAACACACTATCGTAGTTCGTGCTAGTTACTAGGGTTTACTAGAGTGGTTATAGCCCATACGCCTACTGATTGTCCTCCTCTCCCATGATACTATATGTCAAGTGTGTGTCAACATATATATATTATATAATTTTGACTGAAATAAAATACACATGCAATGAATATATAAAAATATAATAACCATACAAAGTACTATAAGCAATTTGGCAAGGTATCTTGCCTGGCAAGAAAGCTGCAAAGTATAAGTGTCCAGATGTCAGGCACAATGGATCAGAATCTATGGTATCAGAATGAACGTCTCTGGATGCTAAAATAAATATTACCAACGTTCTCAGAATAAGCGAGATAGCTAGAAAATACTACCCTTTCGTCCAATTTGGACACAGGGGCAAAACAATAATTTTGGGTCAAAGCGGGGTCCACGTGTGGGCCATTTTTCACCGAAAATCATGTCAGGGGTAAAGATATCTAAATGGGACAAATTATAGGTCAAACAAATTCTAAACGTTAGTACAAACTCAACGGTATGTCCAATTTTGGATTCCGGTAAGCCGAACACCAATTCGCTCTAAAAGTCAACCGTAGGGCCCACAAATAGGCGGCTTGGTCAACTGTCTCATAATTGCGTAAAACTTGGGTCACAGGACCAGCGTGATACCACGAATCCAATGACGCAAGTTGTGTCATATTCCAACGAGCGTACACTAAATGGTGCGATATTTTGCAAAAGTTGCAATACGGGGCCTTTTTACGGATACGGGGTGATTCTGACGCGCACACATGTGGTTTTAAAAACAAATTTTTTATGAGTTTTTAACCTAGTTTATTTCTGATTCTAACATGTAATAAAATAAAATAATTTAACAGGGAATGATCTTGGTCATATGGATTTTACATTAAAAAAGGTAGATCTCGATTTGGATATCTATATTGGGAGATATCGTCCTCGGAACATAGGTCGATAGGGCAGTTTTAAAGCAGTTTAAAAGTATGATTTTTTCCTCAACTTGGCGTCGATTTCTACCTGGTTGATAACACTGTTCGAATGAAACTAATTACCAGAGTTTAGAGAGGGATAGGTGATGATCATACCGGCAAAGATGAATCCGTATTTGGTTGAGCGAGGAGGCAGAAATCAGCGTGTGAAGTAGTGATCATTGCTGCCAAATTCTGATGTTGCTATGGTGTCCGTGTGGTCGCGCGGCGGACGGCGGGCTACGGCGTCGCCGGCGGCGTGCATCCAGGTGGCGGTCGGCGCGTGGAGGTGGGAGCTAGGGTTACGGTTTAGGGTTTGAGTCATATATATATATATATATATATATATATATATATATATATATATATATATATATATATATATATATATATATATATATGTCGAGAGAGAGAGAGGGAGGCGGGGAGAGTCTGGGTCCTGGGCCACGGGTATTGCTGCGGGAGGGGAAATTTAGTATAGGCTTAAGGTTAGTTTAAGGGAGGGGGTTAGCTTAGATTAGGGATTAGTGGTTTCTAATTTCTTTTTCTTTCCTTTTTTTCCTTTTCTGCTTTCTTTTTCTTTTTCTTTTTTTTATTACTCTTTTTTCTTTTTATTACTCTTTTATTATTTATATTACTATAATTATTATCATTATCATTATTATTATTTTAACTATTACTTATTATTATTATTATTATTATTATTATTATTTAATAACTATATATTATTTACGTATATATTGAAGGTATATAAAAATATTTGTATCCCAAAATAAACTCTAAAAATCTTTCGCTCTTCTACCAATATTTATAAAATAAAATAATAATTTTTGTGCACTAATTATAAGTAAGTAATTATCTAGGTAGTTAATTCAATAAATTTATTTTTTAATTAGCTACAAAATAATATAGATAAATTCAATAATTAATTAATTAATTAAATAATATTTAAAAATATGGGGTTTTACACGTGCACTACCCAGAAGTTCAAAGCCTAAATTGCTACCTATATCCAAACTGTACTCCACTTGCAGCTAACACATGCTGCAACCTCCCCAAAACTAAGAGCCAACACATCCTCCCCAAATCTGAGCTACCAAAAGAAGTAAGTGAACTGCTCAAACTATTGTTGCACTTTAACTAGAAAGTGCTCGACCACTGTATCCTAATTCCCTTCACTGCAGACCTGGCCCCAACTAAGCTGCCTGCACTAATAATTCCCCACTCCCATTACACCCAGAGCTATACATATACGTGTAGTTATATACACCTTTATAGGTATACATATATATATACACTCCCTTATATATATATATATATATATATATATATATATATATATATATATATATATATATATATATATATATATATATATATATAT